>JAVIAB010000126.1:48084241-48142831 GCA_032433765.1 Megaustenia siamemsis
TGGAAATGGCAGGACAAAATCACTAACATAGAATTATGGAAATGTACCAGTCAAATACCAGTGGATAAAGAGATACAGTGAAGACGATGGCGCTGGATAGGACGCACACTACGGAAGCCAACTGAGAGTATTACACAACAGGCCCTTTTTTGGAATCCCCAGGGGAAAAGACAAAGAGGAAGACCAAGGAATTCTTGGAGAAGACAGATAGAAGCAGAGATGAAGATGATGGGGAAGACATGGAATGATCTTAAAAGAATGGAAAAAAACAGAATGACTTGGAAAATGTTTGTTGAAGACCTATGCTCCACTGGGAGCTAAAAAGGTAGAAGAAGAGGTCGGTATTTCGCCCGTACCACTTTACTTTCCCAGAAAAAAATCCGATACCCTTTTAAAGCTGGGTGAACCCGGAAGCCGTCGGTTGGGATCGAACCATACCTCTTGTCCTTTGTAGTCCAGTTCACTAATCACTGAATGAATGATATAACGGGGAAACACCAGAATTACTGAAAGAAGAAGTGGAAGACACCTCCGCAATAAAATATGAAAGCAGGAAAAGCTCCTGGACCAGATAATATAACTATAAAAGAGATTGAAGCCATGGGTGATTTTGGAATAGAGATAATAACAAAAATATTGAACACAATACAATATCTACAACAGCGGATATATACCAGACGAACTGCTACAATCAATATTCATGGCCCTACCAAAGAAACCTAGTGCGATTGAATGCGATAATCATCGCACAATAAGCCTTATGATTCTCATAGCTAAGATATTACTAAGAATTATTTTGCGAAGAGTGCAAAACAAAATCAGTCCAGAAATTAGTGATGAAAGTGTGGTTTTGTGAGAGGTAAAGGTATGAGCTCAGGCCAAAATAGCATTTCAGAAAATGGAAAAATATCTTATGCAACAAATCTATGTCAATAGAAGTGAGAATGAGATTTTATCGGTGCTATATTGAGCCAATTTTGACCTATGGAAGCGAATCATTGACAGTAAACAAACAAATGAAAAGACGATTAGAGGCCACAGAGATGGGATTTCTCAGAAGAATGTTGAAAGTGCTCTGGACAGCTAAAAAGACCAAAGAGGAAATTCTCAGAGGCCAACACAAAAAAAGAGCTCCTAAAAAACAACGTAAATAAATAATCAACATTTTTTCGGCCACATCACGGGAAGAGAAAAGTTGGAATACTTGGTTACAACTGGCAAAATAAAAGGAAAAATAGATCGCGGAAGACAAAGAGAAACAAGCTTGATGTCATAGCATGGGAATCAGTCAACAACAGAACTGATACGATGCACTATGGATAGAAGATTGTGGAAGGACATGATCGCCTACGCCAACCGGTATGCAACATGATGATGATGAAAGGTACGAACAATGTACATCATCATCATCAAGTACCGGGCCTACTGGCGTAGGTGATCATGTCTCTCCACAACTTTCGATCTCGGCAGCTATTTATAATTTCTGTTGTTTACCTTCTGCCCAGCCATCCTCTTAAGCTGTCTGTTATTTTTTCTCCTTGTTTCCCTTTATCTCTTCGTCCCTCAATTTTTCCAGTTGTTACAATATATTCCAGTTGTTCTCTTCTCATTATATGGCCAAAAAATGATGATTGTTTCTTCCCAATATTGGAAATTAGCTCTCTTTTTACTTTGACCTCTCTCAGAACATCTTCATTACTCTTCTTAGCTGTCCATGGTACTCTCAACATTCTTCTGGAAAACCACATTTCTACAGACTCCAGTGATTTTCTTGTCTGTTGTCCTATTGTCCATGATTCACATCCATATGTTAAGACTGGCTCTGCATAACATTTAAGAACTCGTTTTCTTGTTTCTATTGTCAAAAATGGATTGCACAGTATCTTCCTCATTTTTTGGAAAGCTGCTTTTGCCTGAGCCATTATGCATCTCACCTCTTTTGTACATCTTCCGTCTGAGGTTAACAAAGTTCCCAAATATTTAAATTCATTTACCTGTTATTAATATTGTTCCACTTGTCTTTATTTTGCACTGAGGTGATGTCTTTTTCTTTGTTGTTACCATTACCTCTGTCTTTTTGCTATTAAGGCTGAGTCCTTTATTTTTGCTTTCTTTCACTATAATGTCCAACATTTCTTGTAACTCATTTTCACTCTTAGCGGTTAAGACTGTATCATCAGCATACCTTAGATTATTTATATTATGACCTACAATTGTTACTCCAGGCATGAACTGGATAGATTATATAGATTACATCTCTCTCTCTCTCTCTCTCTCTCTCTCTCTCTCTCTCTCTCTGCGATCAAGTCTCAATCAGAGTAGGATTCCAGACTCTTATGAAGCCAGCTGTCAGTTTAAGCGATTCGATTGCCCCGTATAGTTTCTCTTCCAGGGTGGTGGGTGTGGACCACATTGTCCTTCTCAGGTCTGTGTACTGGGAGCAATTCTGTAGAACATGTATTGTTGTCATGTTGTCCAATGTGCAGTGGCATTGGCTGGTTGTATCTATTTTGAATTTGGTGAACATATGGTATCTCATTCTATTGTGGCCAGTGCGTAGGCGAAGTATGATGACTTGATCCCTCCTTGGATTAGATAGATATGATAGATCAGGTAGATAAGATGGATGGACGGGTGGATTAAATAGATAAATAGATAGATGGACGTACGCACTGACGGACCGCAATAAATGTTAATAAAATAGAAACACAATTGTACTAACAGAAGAACTGTAAATGCGTAAAAAATTAGTTCCATTCTGAAAACAAAGTTAGCGCCACTGAACGTGTCAGAAACCAAAGCTACAAGATATAGTTGGCGATGCAGAAACACTTTTTAGCGAGTGAAGACTTCCCTAGCAAATTCGTCAATGCCCCCAACCAAGTCACTCGCCCTTGTCATTGCTCGCCCTTGTCATTGCAACGCTTCAACTAACCGAGCACGGAGTCTTCCAAAGGAAGCGAGTCTTAGAAAGTACTGGCACATTGACACACTTTGTGCGCATATTTTACTGCAGCGAATACGTTTTTTTTTTTTATTTGTAAGGGATGGGGCAGGGGTGTGATATTATCATTTCAGACCCACAAAACCAGTACCTAATACGTAAATTATTTACTAACATGACTATAGTTCCATTCAAAAGTTCCTGTTAAAACTCACCATTAAGTTTTGCCAGAATTGGTTTATTACTGTAAATTGTTCCATTAGATTTTTCTCCACCTTAAGAATTTGTACGAAGTTCAAAGGCAAGTCAAAAGTGCATTTTGCACATATGTGTATTTCTTATATAAATTATGTACTAAAATTGTATGTACAGGAAACTTTAGATTTTACAGTATAACACATCATAATGCTAATTGAAGGCGTATCCATACTGCATAGCGAAGGTTCATTTTCTTTGTTTAACATAGAATTTTCGATAATTAGAACAGAGTATGTAGTTCATTCTGTACTTTTTTTTATTAACAATGCCAGAAATTATTTTCCACTAATTTGGGAAATCGTTAGTTTTTTTCAAAAAAGGTTAGGTAATTGGTTGGTTGTTATGCTGGGTGGGTGTGGGCGAGTGAGTCAATCAGTCGTCCGATTATCTTTATCGCACATCAAACAGCTGGCAGTGTGAAATGACAGAAATAAAACTGTGCTGGTTCACAAGTCTTCTCTCTTTCTCCTTGTGAAAAAGGGAGGTAATAAGGATAGGAAAGAGACGAGTAAATTAGTAGAGGTCAACGATAATTCTCAAACGGCAGAGATATAATCAAGATGCAACAAAGCTTGTCAAATCATCGGACAGTTGTCACCACTATTGTCCAACAAGGAAATAACTCTGGAGGCAAAACGAGCACTATACAATACAATCTTCATCCCAACGTTGTGCTACAAATGCCAGACCTGGACCCTAGATGCAAGAACAATAAGCAAAAATAACCTCTATTGAGATGAAATGTGTTTGACGAATGACAGGAAACAGTCTGAGAGATAAGATCAGAAATGAAGAACTGAGAAAAAAGCTAGGAATAGCCCCCGCCATAGAATATATAAGGAAACAACAGATAAAATGGTTTGGCCACGTGACAAGGCAGAAAGAACAAAACACAACACAACGAGCTTTCAACAAACGTTGTGAGAACACCAGACCCAAGGGTCGACCACGAAAAAGATGGGTCGATGGAATATTAGAAGCACTAGGAAAAATAACAGCAGCAGAGGCGAACAGAAGAGCAAAAGACCGCAAATTCTATCTCCCCTCGACGCTGACAGGCAAATGAGAATGGAAAGAAGAAGAAGACGAAGGGGAGATAAGGTTTGAGATAAAGATTGAGAACTCGTAGTCCACGTGGAAGTTAAGAGAGTAAATAGGACGGAGAGTATTAGTAAGATGTTTCAGGTCCACGAGGAAAACGGAGAAATGAAGATATCATGAATCAGGGGAAAAGCGTGTAGGGCGGACAAAAAAATGAGGCAAGGGGTTTTTGCTAGACAAAGAATAGGTGACAACGAATAGTATTCATTCGAATTAGAGCGATGGTTCAGTGTGGGTCATTACCGTGAACATGGTAAGAGATGGATTCAAACAGTGCAAGAATAAGTTAGTTAAGCGATGACAGTCGAGCCAGCAAGTTGGACCTTCTTAAAGTGTTAGAGTACATTAGTATAGGCTGAGTTACAGCCATGAAGAGACTTTAGTTAAACGCTGGTAGCTTTCAACAGTGGCAAGGACTGTGTATTTATTTGTGAAGTTCTCACTAGTATATGCTGAGTTATAGCCATGAAGGGACTTTAGTTAAAAACTGGTAGCTTTCAACAGTGACAAGGACTGTGTATTTATTTGTGAAGTTTTCACTAGTATAGGCTGAGTTATAGCCATGAAGAGACTTTAGTTCAAAAGCTGGTAGCTTTCAACAGTGGCAAAGACTGTGTATTTATTTGTGAAGTTCTCACTAGTATAAGCTAAGTTATAGCCAGGAAGAGACTTTATTTAAAAAGCTGGTATCTTTCAACATTGGCAGAGACTGTATTTCTCGGTGAGTGTTCTCACTAGTATAGGCTGAATCCTATGAAGAGACTTTATTTAAAAAGCTGTTAGTTTTCAACAGTGGCAGATACTTTGTATTATTCCAGGAGTATTCTTAGTAGTATGGACTTAGTAGTAGCTATGAAGAGGCTTTCGTGTGAATCTAATAGCTGAACAATTACAGAGCATGGTATTATGGTGTCTGTCTCACGAATTTAGGTTGAGAAGACATGCTGCTATTGTAGGCGTGTGAGTGGCCAATATGTATGTGGCTAATTTTATTTGTGAATTGCAGGGGAGCAATAACTTGTGGCAATAAACGTTGTGTGAGTTCAATGGTGTTGGTGCCTGCTTTGTCAATACTAGTGTGTTGTTGTCACGTCCTGGCGAAGAACGGATCCGGGATTGTCCTGAACCACGGACATAACAGCGCGGAGTATATTCGAACGATCAACCGGTAGAAGTCCCATCCACGGCAGATAGTCGACCAAGGCAATTCGAGTAATCCATGTCAGTGCAAGTGGCTGGCATTAAGTAAGGGGGCTCAAGTCCTTAACGAGCCTTGCAGCGGTCGAACGGAGTCAAGTTCCATACAACGCGTGGAGGAGGGGAAATACTGTTACCATCAACGTACAAGGGGTGCCTTTTGTGGTGCGCCCATTACAACGTGATTACGATTGAGTGGGGGAATAGTTGGCCCCGTTACAATTGTACGGTGACCAACGTTAGGTCGCATGTTACGGAACACAGCGGCAACAAAGCGGGGAAAATTCAAAGGATCGTCAAAGAGGTGTGTTATTAAGTAGTTAATTAAGTATAGTAATTAGTGAATGAAAAAAGGGTGAAAGGGTATTAAAAGGATAAATATTAAAGAGGAGCGTATAGAGTGGAGAGAAGGAAATTTATAAGGAGAGCTATCACAGTCGTGTGTGTCAGCCATATTTTTTAGATAGAATAGGGACATAGTAAATAAGGGAAGAGGGAGTAAAATAAGGAACTAATAGGATTATAACAGATGACACACATGGCTGGGATACGAGGAGAGTGAGGTAGTTGTGTTTTTTGTGAAGAAATTGATGTAAAGAGTTGTTTGTGATACATTGTGTGATTTTCAATGATTGTATATAAACAAAATGAATGCAAATGTAAACAGGTGATGAACGAGGATATCAAGGTAGGGTCATAGGTTATAAATAGTGGAATAGTAGTGTAAGAAATAAGCACAAAGGTTGGACGTTGAGACAAGAGCAATAACAGAGATTAGGGATTAGAGTAGGAAATAGGGGCCAAGACAAGGAAAATAACATGGTAGCAAGAGAAAAGGGTAGAAAAAAAGGGTAGAGAAAAAAAACGAAGAAGATGGAGGGAATGACACATGAGGGATATATGTGGCAAGCCAGACAGAACATAGATGAGGAGTTAGGAAGGGACCACACGAGACAGAGATACCAGGGGCATAGCTATAGAGGAGGAGTAGATAGAATACAAGAGAATAAAAGAAGTTATACATGTAATGAAATAGTAAACAGAATGAATCAATCTAGATTAAGGGAAAATAAAATTAACAGTTGCAAGATAATAGTAGGGGAATTAAGGAGGTATGTTACAGAGGAACAGATTAGAAGGTATTTTAGTAAGTTTGGGGAGATAATGTTTTATAGATACATAGAGAGACTTGATGGGAAAAATAATGCCATAATACTATACAGAAATAGCGAAATAGTAAATAATATTATAAATCAAGAACATAAAATAGCAAATAATAAGATAGGAGTAGATGTATTTAGACCCATGGAGAGGAGACAGGAAGATAACGGAAAGACAAGACCAGCTTATTTAACCGATAGTAGAGGAAGAAGAGATGGACTAGATAAGAGGATAAACTATAGATGGTATGGGCTCCAGGTAAATAAGAGGATTAGGGAACAGAATTATAAATTTATGAGGGCAACAGATACAATAGCAGATACATCAGATAACGAAGAGTTTTTGACGGCAGATGAAGAAGACATGAAGAGAGTAGGAAAGTTAGACTGTAAGAAAACTAAAAAGGGAAGGAAAGTAAGGAAGACACATGAGACAAGGGAGACAAAGACAAGGTTGGAAGATAGGGATATAAAAAGATCTATTAATATTGGAGTAGGCCCAGACAATGACATAGTTAGACAGAACGAAAAAGAACAAAAGTTTACACAAACTGAGACGGAATGCACAGATAGTGCAACACAAATGATAGAGAAGGGAACTAAGAATAGGGGGGCAGTGACGGACAAACAAATAAACACAGAGGATAGGGGAACACAGGTAGATAATAACGGAAATTTATTAGTAGTGGAAGAAAAAGGGAACAAAGAAGGGCAAACTAAAGACAAGGGGGACAAAATATTAAAGATGTTAGGAAGGTACATGACCGACATAGAGCGTAGGTTGCCAAGTACCACGCATAAATTAGACAGAACCCATAGGATACAGACAATAAAAATGATACACAACAGGGAATCACAGAAAACATAGAAAAGGCAGAAAGTGAGGATAGTCTATGGAAATTAACAGCAGCAGACATAGAGAGATTAACAAGAGAGCAAGAGGAAAAATTATATAAGGATATAGACGAGATACATGAGAGTCAAACTTATGATGATGAATACAGAGAACATAGGAAAGGTATTCGAAGAGAGGGTCAAACTGAAGATTATGGATATAGAATAGATAGGAGAAGTTTTCGAAGATATAATAGTTATAAATCAAGAGACAGATGGGATAATTGGTAGAACAGAAGGTAGGCCATATAAGAAATAGGAGGAGGCTACAAAAGTAGAGAAAGTGGGTGACAGGGTAGAAGGAGGATGGTGCGGGGTAGTTATTAGGGTAGATAAATAACTAGCAGGAGTAGAAAGGCAGTGAAAAGGGAGGTAATAAGGATAGGAAAGAGACGAGTAAATTAGTAGAAGTCAAGGGGAGATAAGGTTTGAGATAAAGATTGAGAACTCGTAGTCCACGTGGAAGTTAAGAGAGTAAATAGGACGGAGAGTATTAGTAAGATGTTTCAGGTCCACGAGGAAAACGGAGAAATGAAGATATCATGAATCAGGGGAAAAGCGTATAGGGTGGACAAAAAATGAGGCAAGGGGTTTTTGTTAGACAAAGAATAGGTGACAACGAATAGTATTCATTCGAATTAGAGCGATGGTTCAGTGTGGGTGACTGTACGAATAGTACAGCCGATTACCGTGAACATGGTAAGATGTGGATTCAAACAGTGCAAGAATAAGTTAGTTAAGCGATGACAGTCGAGCCAGCAAGTTGGACCTTCTTAAAGTGTAAAGAGTACATTAGTGTAGGCTGAGTTATAGCCATGAAGGGACTTTAGTTAAACGCTGGTAGCTTTCAACAGTGGCAAGGACTGTGTATTTATTTGTGAAGTTCTCACTAGTATAGGCTGAGTTATGGCCATGAAGGGACTTTAGTTAAAAGCTGGTAGCTTTCAACAGTGGCAAGGACTGTGTATTTATTTGTGAAGTTCTCACTAGTATAGGCTGAGTTATAGCCATGAAGAAACTTTAGTTAAAAAGCTGGTAGCTTTCAACAGTGGCAAAGACTGCATTTATATGTGAATTTCTCACTAGTATAGGCTGAATCATAGCCACGAAGAGACTTTATTTAAAAAGCTGTTAGTTTTCAACAGTGGCAGATACTTTGTATTATTCCAGGAGTATTCTTAGTAGTATGGACTTAGTAGTAGCCATGAAGAGGCTTTCGTGCGAATCTAATAGCTGAACACTTACAGAGCATGGTATTATGGTGACTATCTCACGAATTTAGGTTGAGAAGACATGCTGCTATTGTAGTGTCAGCGAGAGAGTAGAAAGGAGTGAGCGGCCAATATGTATTTGGCTAATTTTATTTGTGAATTGCAGGGAGTAATAACTTGTGGCAATAAACGTTGTGTGAGTTCAATGGTGTTGGTGCTTGCTTTGTTCAATGCTAGCTGTGTTGTTGTTTCGTCCTGGCGAAGAACGGATCCGGGATTGTCCTGAACCACGGACATAACAGCGCGGAGTACATTCGAACGATCAACCGGTAGAAGTCCCATCCACGGCAGATAGTCGACCAAGGCAGTTCGAGTAATCCATGTCAGTGCAAGTGGCTGGCAATAAGTAAGGGGCTCAAGTCCTTAACGAGCCTTGCAGCGGTCGAATGGAGTCAAGTTCCATACAACGCGTGGAGGACTGTTACCGTCAACGTACAAGGGGTGCCTTTTGTGGTGCGCCCATTACAACGTGGTTAAATTGAGTGGAAAGGTTTATACCCCGTTACACTTGTAGCTCACCTGAATTTATTAAACACCTCTCTTGACTTGAAGATCTAGGAGTTATACTAGGGCTGCAGATTCACTAACAGCATAGAAACATACGATCTGCCCATAACAAGGCCACATTGTTCATCATTATGATGCATACACACAATGTTTGATAACGTTTAAATCACTGAAAAGATTGCAGCTGTATGCTCGAACTCCGTAGCACCGATGTAGAATGCTTAAAGTGGAACCTTCACTTGAATTGGTACAGCTCCCCATATCAAAGAGCTGGTATCAAACGGCCGCCGAACAATTTATGTGGCGGTTATATTGAATAGCTTTCAAAGTCATGATACTCACAGTGACTTGACATCAGAGAAAGGTCGCATTCATGCCACCTGATTAACCAAACAACCGCAGCCAGTATACGAACTCACACCGACGTATTATCTTTACAGTTGAACACCCAGTTGACTTCTGTACATAGATCTATATCAGTGATCTGAAATTACTCAAACCCTGACACAAATCATGTGGCGCTCAGTGGAAACAAACTCTTTCCCACTTATATTGGAGAAATCTCCTAAAACGGGGTGGGCAACATGAGGGCCAGATCAAAAAACTTTGAAGACACAGATGGCCAGATACCATCATCCTTAAAAAGCCATTGTATAAATTACATAACTTGCATTCACAGGCAATGAGTGCAATGTAAGGGTGGAGTGAAAGCGACAGGGGTGAGACAAAAAAGGGGATGGGGAATTCAACAATAAATTATCAATAGAAAGCTTAACCTTTAATGTCAGCATTGTGCCAGATTTTCGCATACAAGGTTGACTATGAGTAGTATAGGTTTCGTTTCAGGAAGAGTGAAAGCAGGGGCCCCCGGTGTTTTTGCCTATATTTTCTTATATATATATATTTCGTGGCCCCCACTGGGGCTAGTGCCGTGGTGACCTCTCGTGAGCTCTCAGGGATCATCGTGACCTATTTAGTAGTGCCTTGTAAGGTCCGTGACCTGGTGTGTTTATAGAGGGAAATCCCTCACTGCTGTATGCTGACTTTGCATATCTTGAAGTATTTAGTACTTGTAAGGGACCTGGTGACGTCAAGTGTTTTATATAGAAAATTGCTTTTATTCAGTAATTTGTTTTTAAATGGTGGGGTTTTTCATCGGAGTCAGAGGTTATTTGTGACGTCATCAGTAACGTAACTGGGGTTGTGAGTTGGTCCCTTTCTTTATGACTTTTTTTCCTCGGTGTTATTGGCACTCAATTTCTCTCTCCTCATTAGGATCGTTCTTTATCTTCCATTTTTCATAACTGTCTTTCTTCAGTGTTAGTGGTACTAATCATCCTCTCTCTTTCCACATTCTCTTATGCAATATATAAGAAAAAACGTATCAAGTATATACTTTATTTATATATAATAGACAACTTTAATGCATACCAATAATATAAGAAGCAAAGAAAAATAGTTTATTCAATTCTGACTATAATGTTCTTTCGTTACACACACATATACAAAGTTAATGGAATCATTTTTTCGACCACACAAGATGGAACGTAGGGGGCTAATCATGTGATCGGGATGTCATGTATATGAAATAAATAAAAACTAGTGACGGGAATGCTCTCCACCATCCATTTAGTGTCGGATCTGTTGAGCTTGGCAGAGTCTATGGGTATTGTATTCCTTTAGATCAGGGATAGCCAATTAGGTGCCCGCGGGCCACACAAGTGGCCCGCGGCGGATAAAAAATAAAATCAGGTTGCATTGAGCAAAATGTCCTGGGTAAAATTTATTTAAAATTTGTTACATTAACTTCTACTGTGGAGGAAGCTAACTCAAATATTACCTAGTAGACCTATGTTTAAAACTCGGAACACTCTAGTAGTTAGTTTAACGTCGACTTCCCGTTATTCCCGGTCCATCCTTTTTTTTCCTTTTGATCATCCTGCGACCGACTTAAACAAAGGAAGAAGCCAACGAATGGTTCTAGAGCCGACTCTCGGTTCGGCGAGTTCAAACAGTTTCCGCCAAGAAATACTGTCTGTCACCCACCTCCTCCACCCCAACACAATCACCTCACAATTATTTTACTTTCAGTTTCTTTCTCTCCAAACCTCTTTTCATCAGTCAAAATTATATATCCGATCTGATCTTTCTGATTTTGTCGAGTTACAGTGAACCGTTCCATTTTAACTGGAAACAGTGCTATTGTTGTAATCAGTGTTTTCATTGTCTGTTGCTTCGGTCGTGGTATAATATGAACAATAAACGTCAATTAAATGAAAAAATCGGATTTTTTCATGAGAAATGGGAACATGATTTTTTATTTATCAACAATAAGGATAGCAAACCTCAGTGCCTTGTGTGTTTGCAAGTCTTCTTCTTCTTCTTTTCTCTTTCACTATTACCTAAACGGTGTCGTGATTTATATCATTTGTCGTTCTTGTGCTGCTCGAATTGTCTGAATTAGTGATGTGTTTGCAAGTGTTGTCTGTAAATAAAGAGTATAATCTTAAACGGCATTACACACAGCAACACGCCGCTAAATACAAGGACTACATTGGTACAATTACGTTCTACACTTGTGTGCGACTTGAAGAAAAAGGTTAGTGCTCAGAAATCTGTTTTTACTACATTAACAACAAAACAAACAAGTTCCTTAATGGCATCGTTTGTTGTAAGCGCAGTGATGGCGAAATAAAAAAAATCATTATGTGACGGTGACTTCGTAAAGCGTTGTTCTATTAACATGGCGCGTGCATTTGGGGTAGAAAAAATTGCCAGTCATTTTGAGAGCGTTCCACTATCAAAACAGACAGTCACTAGATGGGTTGAGGAAATAAGTTCTCATATATCTAGTAAATTAAAGAGTGTCGTTACAAATTCCGCTTACTTTTCTCTGGCTTTGGATGAATCTACTGACATATCAGACACAGCACAACTTTTAGGCGCTGTGTGGCAACATTCTAGACGTGGAGGATGTTATGAAATCTATAATAAAGTGTGTGAATTTAATAAAAGGCGGGAATCGGTCTTTGACACACCGACAGTTTATAAATTTTCTATCAGAAGTTGAGGCGGAATATGGTGATTTGGTGCTCTACACACAAGTAAGCTGGCTAAGCAGAGGGAATTGTTTGATGCGGTTTTTTGCTTTGAGAAACGAGATAATGCAGTTTTTAGAGAAACATGATACCAACAAAGAACTGATCAGAAAAATGTCTGATCCACATTCTAACAGCGTATTGGCCTTTTTAACTGACATCACCCAGCACATGAATGAACTCAACGTGAAGCTACAGGGACGTTCCCAAAACAGTCTCAGATTTGGTAGGACACCTAGATGGATTTATAAGTCAACTAAAAGTTTTTAGATTTACCCTGGCCAAAGAAAACTTCATTCATTTTCCTTCGTGCAAAGAATTGATTAAGGAGCTCAATGACACTGATTAAAAATTTTCTGTATTAATGTTAGACAAACTATTGTAGCAATTCAATGAACGATTTTCTGACTTCAGTGGTATACGACCAGAACTGGCATTGTTTAACAACCCTATGAAGTGTGACATTTTCCAACAATATGACACTTTTCAGTTGGAGTTATGTAACCTTCAAAGTGGCCCCTTTTTCCAATCAAGAATGAAGATAGGAGTTGACTTTTGGAAATTTGTGCCAGAGGAAAAATATCCCGCATTGAGTGATTTCAGTTTGAAAATTGCTTCTATGTTCGGAAGCACACACACATATATATATATATATATATATATATATATATATATATATATATATATATATATATATATATATATATATTTATATATATATGTGAATGCGCTTTTTCAACAATGAAGGAGATTTATTCGTCACAAAGAAACCGACTCACTGATGGCCTCCTTCAGGATTTATTACGATTATCATCATCATCTTTACACATTGACTTTCATGAAATTGTTGCTGCACATGAACGTCCACATTGTTCTCATTAAGGTTTGTTACATGTCAACTTTAAAATGACCTAACTAAAACATGTTTGTTAAACAATATAAATAGCAAATTTTATTCATTTTTATAAATCTCTCTCTCTCTCTCTCTCTCTCTCTCTCTCTCTCTCTCTGCGATCAGGACTCTATCAGAGTAAGGATTCCAGACTCTCACATGAAGTCAGCTGTCAGGCTAAGTGTGTTGATCGCCCCCACAGACAGAACATCACAAGTAGAGTTCGCCAGATCGACTCTGATTGAACACCCGTTAAAACGTTGCACTGTGTTCTGCGCCAGTGGCCCAGTGCATCCGATTTCAGCCAGCATTTTATTCGGGTTTGCTTTCCCTAGCCTTTGATTGTCCCCAATCTTCCTACAAGGCAGCAGATTGTCTTTTCTGTAGGGGGATTCTGCCCTTAGATGGTCGGCCCTCCCAGGTTTACGAGCACCATCTGCCCGAGTCACTAGAGGTGACTAACACAGACATGCACACACAAAGATGTGAGATGTGACTAACACAGACACACACGCACAAAGATGTGAGATGTGACTAACACAGACATGCACACACAAAGATGTGAGATGTGACTAACACAGACATGCACACACAAAGATATGAGATGTAACTAACACAGACATGCACACACAAAGATGTGACTAACATAGACATGCACACAGCGATTCGAGGCATGACTAACACTGACACACATCAAGATATATTATATGACACATGACTAACATAAACATGCACATAAAGATATGAGATATAACTTACATAGACATACACACACAAAGATATGACACATGCCTAACATAGACATGCACACAAAGATAAGAGATATGACTAACATAGATATGCACACACAAAGATATGAGATGGGACTAGCATAGCCATGCACACACAAGGATATGAGATGTGACAAACACAGACATGCACACACAAAGATATGAGATATGACTAACATAAACATGCACACAAAGATATGAGATATCACTAACCCAGACATGCACATACAAAGATATGACATATGACTAACACTGGTACACACTAAGATATGAGATATGACTAAACACAGACACACATAAAGATATGAGACATGATTAACACGGACACACCAAGATATGAGATATGACTAACATGACACACACCAAGATATGAGCCATGGCCAGCACACACAAGCTAAGATATGAGCCATGGCTATGACAGAAACAACAACAAGATATGAGCCATGGCTTCATGAAAAAACACCAAGAAATGAACCATGTCTAGCACAGAAACATATTAAAGTGTCCATATGCTTGGGCTTGTTGTCGTCGGCAGACTCTTCTGAACGTGGGAATCACAGGTTTCATTAAACAGTTGTCCGGAGATTTGAGAGTGCAGTCTGACCCATACAACGTTCTCTTGCATGTACAGATTCCCGATTAACTGTTCACAGGTGTCGTTGAAACAGTTGTCCAGACATTTGAGAGTACATATGATGTCACAGCCATCAGAACACATCTGTTCGCACTGTAGCCCAAAATTACCATCGGGACAAGTATCATTACAGGTATAGCCAAGATGTTTACATTGTAGGCATTTTCCGGATTTTTCTTCAAATAAAGAACAGACACTGAGACAAGACCCGGAACAGTCCAGACATAGATCCCATGTGAACAGTTGCCGTGACAAAGTACCTATAATGACATTGCAGCTTTTACTACGCCCACTACACATTGCACAAAACGACCAAGAATGCTCGTCCATACAATAGGTGTCTGTAAATGTTTGCACCTCACATACCGTCAGTGCACTGTCAGCCTGCGAAATGGTCGGTGAGAACTCAATCTTAATGTGTGCCATTGGCGTTTGTGTTTTGACTACAATAGCGTTCACAGATAAATTAGGGTATGATATATCATTATAATGGAACACTACTCCGCTGTCAGAGAAAGCCTTTAGAGTGGCATTCTTTACCCGAATCACAGTGCTAGCTCAATGATAGATTCGAATGGTGTGAGTCTTCTGGGGCGTTGCAAAGTTCAGATACCAGAAAACAGAATTGGTTCCACTTCTCCATTGTGTGTGTGTGTGTGTGCAATCATTGTCATAGAGATTGGTCTTTGTTTTGCTATTAACTACGGCCTCTGGTCCACATCCGTCTCCTGTATAGAAAGCATCAAATGTGTCAGTCTGGTTTGTGATCTGTTTGAGAGCCACTTTCCTACCCCGGCCAATGTAGTTGGAGCAGATATTTGCAACTATCGCCCCTTCAATCCGTAACTTGTTGATCTGGCCAGCACCAGAGCAGAAATCAATCTCGTGCGGACTAACTACAAACCTTGATACATTGTTACATGAGGCAAAACCATTCAGTTTTACCGTGAAACTGTCCGGAAATGTGTAAAAGTCATTCACATACATCCTAAACCAGGAGCACGGCAAAGATTGATTGAGAGTTGTCTCAACTGATGTAGAATATGTGTCCGGATTACATGAGGTGTTGTTATCAAACAGGAAAGTAGGTTAAGATTTTTGGCCATATTTGTAAATAAACTCCAAGTACTGAAACTAGGGTCCGAAATATTCGTTCTGACAACTGTCATTGTTTGGGCATGTCCCTATAGTTTTGTCACAAACTAAGTCATTATAGCAGTGACATTGTAACGTACAATTCGTCGCTGCACAAGTTAGGTCATTAGCTTCCAAGGTCGCTAAGGAAGCCAGCGAATAAAGACTTGATCTACAGCGATGGTTAACGAACTGTGTACACACATTTATTATCAAACCCGTGATTACATTTCAAAAAAATCCACCAACTCACTGTGGTATAGGATAGCATGAAATTCTCTAATAGAATGAGATAAACCGTTGGAGACAAGGAAAGTCAACATTGTTTACATGGCTTGGACGCAGGATACGTCCATCTTGGTGCGTCCCATGACGTCATTCATCATTTTTATATAAATCAACTAGGCATTTTTAACTCTGTTGCAATAAAATGATTTATGTAAACAAATAATGCAGAAAAATGCGTCACCAGGTCCCTTACAAGTTCTAAATATTTCAAGATCTGCAAAGTCAGCATACAGCAGTGAGGGATTTCCCTCTATAAACACACCAGGTCACGGACCTTACAAGGCACTACTAAATAAGTCACGATGATCCATGAGAGCTCACGAGAGGTCACCACGGCACTAGCCCCAGTCGGGCTGGTAACGAATATATATATATATATATATATATATATATATATATATATATATATATATATATATATATATAAGAAAATATAGGCAAAAACATCGGGGGTCCCTGCTTTCACCCTTCCTGGAACGAAACCTATACTACTTCTACGTTTGGTTGTATTTGACTAACAGCAATGCGAAGTATGTTTTCTAAATTTGTGTCAGTTAATAGAATTCTTGCTTTTGATTTAGTTCATTTAAGTTTTGAAAAGAAAATGTCACAAAATAAGTGTTACAAACAATGAAGTAACTTTTTGACATTTGTGTGATCATTTGATATTTTTCACGTGGAAATAATATATATGTATAGAGATCCAGTGTCCTTGAGTCCTTCCACTTTGATTTCAGAATATTTTTTTCTTCTAAGTCAATAACTTCCATTTTCCATCTCAGAGACTGCCGGCTGAGGGGTTTTCCCGAAAACACCTCAATGTTTGTGACGTCTTCAGCTATACGAGCTATAGATGGCTGACGTTATTGTACCCACAAACGGCCATGCTGCAGTGCTTAAAATGTCACAACCTTTCGGCGAGCATTCTCAGTGGACAGGCTCTGAGATATCGGGGGCGATGACTTAACCAGTGTACTTCACAATAGTAAAGCCGATTGCCTTACTCTGAAATGACGTCATGAAGAAATTCTTATAATTACCGATGGTTGAGGCCACTTGCTTTTATAAAATTGACAAGACACCACGACGAGCATGATGTCAGCAACGTTAAACGCTTTGACGCTCAGATTTTCTTGATAAACAATACAATGTAGGAATGAAACATCAAGATGAGTTATTCCGATATCTAATAAGTGCGATTGTATTATGCCAACCAGGCCTGATTTTTTACCAGTCATAGCTGGTGCTCCTCCATCTGTTGTCATTCCACAAAGCCTGTCCCAATTTAATCAAAATTTTTTTAAGAATGAGCTCCAGTGCATTGAAAATGCCCCCCCCCCCCCCCTGTTGTGGTGCCTTACGGTCGTTGTAACGCTAATATGCCATCCGTAATGTTGGATAATTTGTCAATACGCCTAATAAAGAAAACTAATTGTGATGTGTCTGTCATATCAACTGACTCATCTATGGCGACGGAGAATGCTCCTAATTCTGTTGCACACTCTTTTAAGCTTTTTTAACACATTTCCCCATGTCATCTATGCATCTTCCGACAGTCCGGTATGATAAACTTTCTTAGTGAAATAACATACTATAACCAGTGATGGAAAATGTACAGTTGAAATAAACAAAGGAATAGGAATGGCAAAAAGTAATTTTAATGTCATGAAGAACATACTAACATCAAAACAAATAACACCAGGGCTAAAACTAAGAATAGCAAAATGTTACATCTACTCAATATTTCTATATGGTGCAGAAACATGGGCATTAGACAAGAAAACAGAATAGAGAATTGAAGCCTTTGAAATGTGGATATATAGAAGAATAGGTAGAATTGAATGGAAGGTAAAGTAAACAAACGATGAAGTCTTAAGTTAAAACAACTAAAAATGAAAAGAGAATTACTACGCATAATTCAAACAAGACAAATGCGATTTTTGGGCCATGTTAAAAGACACAACAGCCAACTAAAAGTAATCTTGGAGGGGAAAATGCTAGGTAAAAGAGGCAGACCAAGACTAACATGGACGAGTAACATCAAAAGATGGATAAATCAGCCTATGATAACCTGCGCCATCAAAGCAAGAGGCAAAGCAGAATGGCGCTCCTTGGTAGCCAACCTTCGTTGCGGAGACGGCACTCGATGATGATGATGAGTGAAATAAATAACTCTTATCAGGACAAAGAACTTTAGTAGCTGTTTCGAAACACTCTTTCACAAATTATCCATCGGAAAGTGGTTTCAAATTCTTCGCAATATTTTTTTACTAATAATATAGCTCACACAAACAGCATTCTCTGAAAACGTATTTACATTGTAAAAAACACTGTCACCAACTTTAAGGACACTTTTAATGTGCTATTTTGTTTTGTCTAAAAACTTATCCTTTCAGTGAGCTGTAATTTTCTTGTTTGGATTGGAAGTGACATCTCAGGGTGTGTTCTTTAAGAACATAGACTTTTTCACTACATATTAAACACACTGTTATCGCGATACAGATTAAAGAAAACTCCACAAGCCCATCTTTCCTGAAAAGTACGAAATTCTGTATCCACTTTCCACCTTTTGTTTGATAATGCTATTGTGTAACTAATTGGTGGCAACCGGTTATTTACTTGAAATACATTGCTATTTAGTTAAAAATTACATAACACCCAGCACATTACCACATCAGTTCACAACACGTACCAAAACCGATCTGAAACCCCTTTACTATGAGCGTTAATAATGTCATTCACCGTTGATGAATCGGAGCTCATAAGATCACTTATAAGTTCACCTGAAAAATTCTGCAGGCTTTGAAGTTTTCCATGATTGTTTTTGACTTAAAATGTGATGGTGTGCATTTTTAAATGTCTGTCCTCAATGCCTCTTTATGTTTTTAACATCATTTTTAAAATCAAAGTCCTCTACTAGGTCAGTGTTATAATATATGAAAAAATAGTAGCCTATATCGCACACTATTGTCTGTAGGCAGCATACTAAAAATTGGAAAGAAACTCATTCTATATCACCAATTTTCTTTTCAATATAATGTTCCTTCATTTTGTACATTTGAATTTCAAAATTTTAACCAATGAATGTTATTTAAGATGAAAAATGTAATTTATTTATATTCCAATTGTAGCTCAGAAGGGTTGAGCTGTTCTTTTGTGGGTACCTCTGAAGCTAATCAATACTGGTAAGTTATAATGTTTTTTTCTATTTTTCTTTTATACTAAAATTGTAAGTTATATATTCAAAATTTGTGCTGTTAATTAAGTTTTGATGTTTTACATTTCTAAAACATTTTGTTTTGTATGATTTTTGCTATGTTGCCTAAAGGCAACAATGTGCAATCGAGGCTGTCAATGAGTGGCTATGCCTGGCTGTTTGTTTTCATTTTGATGTAGCATGACTGGCTGTTTACATTGTGCATTTGCAAGTTTTGCCTTTTTTGTCAACAAAATGTATCACAGCCATTAAAGAGTTCTTTTATGTACATTAATTTGTTGTGGGTATGATGCAAGTTCTAAATGTTTATATCGTTAAAATGGTAGGAACACAAGGTAATGTTGGGATGAATAAAAATGAAGCTGTAGTCTGTAGCCTAAATAGTCTGAATTATTATTTTTGTTATCCTCACATTTTCCTAAATTTATTTTGTACATGTTTGTGTTTTGGCAGATGGGTCCAGCTATGTTTTGTGATCTTTGACAAAACATACACATCAGAAATCTACCAGAGTAATCTGATGATTTTCAGCTTTCAGGATCATCATCAGATGCTGATGATGTTCAAGTAGATTGCAACTGGCCTGACTGATTAAAGTAGTGAAGAATATTGAAATATCCAGCTTCATGTTTGTCTGTCCGTTGTCCTGTGTGGAAAACAGTTCCAAATAAAAATGTGAAGACTGTAGAACCTGAGTTCACAGGAGACACTTGGATAGTTGACAACATTCTCGAACAAATTGATTATTTTTATTCTATTATTTCAAAAATATATTATTCCTTGCAGAGCAGTGTAAACATTTTATTGCACTCCAGAGTGATCCTAACAAGCCCCTTGGAATTTCACTGAATTATATGGAAATATTTATTGGTATTTTATTTGTATGTGCATTGTCCAAATGCCCAACTGCAGGTTGTACTGGTCATCAAGTATAAGATACAGTAAGATTGTTAATATGATGACATTCAAATCCTTTTAGGCCTTAAAATGTCCAGCGTTGAGACAAGAAGACAAAGAGGACGGTTGATAGTGAATTTCCCTCTATTGTTCACCATTACAACCAGTTTGGGGGGGGGGGGGGGGGAGAGAGGTGTGGTTGACTTGCTTGAGTCACTAATCATGCTCTACGGAATCCCGGTGAGGTCAAACAAGTTTTACCACAGAATCTTGTTTAACTTTTTTTATTTTGCATTGTACAAGCTTGGCTTCTGTATCGTCGTGATACAGCAAGTTTCTGCATTCCTAAACAACAATAGATGTCCCTCCTTGGCTTCTAAATTGTAGTGGCAGAAAGTCTAACCAAAATGGGCAAAGTGTCTGATCCAAGCATGTGTCGTATTTCTCACGACATATAGCAACAACTGACAGCCAAGAGACAGTAGTCCAGCAGCACCAACACCACCAGTCAGAATGAATGGTTTTGAACACTGGCCAGTCTTTACACATAAGAAAGAGTGATGCAAAAAGCCTGGATCCAAGGGTACACCAATAGTTATGTGCCAGAAATGTTTGGTGTTTCTAATTGTTTTCAGATGTTCAACTCATAACTGTTATGGGTGGAACTTTAATGATGGAACCATCTTCACGCAGTATTACCCTCATGCAACATACTTGAATAACACACCTGGAATAAATGTAATTGAGTTTGGTGATTGTTTTTTGTGTCCTTTGATAAAATGTAAATCATATGAATGAAAAAAATGTCATATTTACTCCAGTTTGAAAGCGTGTGTAAATAGAGGGTGTTACGATCGGAGACTTCTAAGACTGCATGCACAATTTCACAGCCATACGCCAGTTGCCGACAAAAATTGTGTTGAGTGTTGACAGTAATTTCTGAACGTTTGGTTAGAAACCGTCGAATCTTTTTGGTCGTTGTGGTGCAGCCATTTGTATATATTAGTGGTATTTTGTGTTGAGTGCGGAAATTGGTTTTTAAGACGCCATTATGGCAATGCCTCTATGAATTAAGTGCAATGTATTTTAAATGTTTACGTTGTTTCCGTCTTGGTTATTGCTTCCTTCTTGATTAACTCTTTCAGTACGGAACATTTTTATCAATTCAGCGGTAAAGACTTCAAAGATAAAATGTTTCATGATTTTAAATACCAATCTACATGTTTATATTTATCTAACACATAAGACATATAAGAATTTTTAGATAATTAAACAAGGACTTAGATTTCACCAATACCAAGATGATACAAGAGATGTAAAAAGAATATGGTTTCATGACAGTTTACACTAATCAAACTGAGAGTGACGCACTGTGCGGCTAAACGTGCATGACCGAAATGGACATGGCGCATGGTGCGTCGAAACGTACGGAAAGAGTTAAACCTTTTTGGTTTTCTCATTTCCATGTTAGTTGGCACAATATTTTTTTTAACTTTGACCAGCGACATCACCAGATTGCACCAATCGTTGTGCACGCTGTCTTTCTTCACCACAGTTTAAACAACAAAGATAATACTGATCCAAAGTGTTTGGTTCACGCCATATCATTATTTATCATTTAGTGTACCAACTATTATTGGTTGTTGACATTAGTTATATTATTGTCGATATAAATGTACACAGTTTGGATGAGCATAATTTTTGTGTGCGTTTTTTTATTGTTGCTGCTGAAGTATCAACAAAAAAAACTTAAAGATGAAATGGCAGCAGCATGCGCGTATTATATATATATATATATATATATATATATATATATATATATATATATATATACCTGCTTGAATGTATTGGCACACATGTGATGACGTCACACAATATAACGTGCAATTGTATTTTCTATAAATCTTTTTATTATGTCATTCTTTCAGACTTGGCTAAATCGAAGTCTGTTCTTTTGATGCTATCTTTCCTACCTCTTTCTCTGTCTATATCTTATATTCTCCCCCTCATAATGAACTATATATTGCAGAATGGTCTTTGCCAGACCAGATGATCGAGATACAGGGCCAAAATTACTGAATTTTTTTTAGTTATTTATAAATAAAGCAACTGTATTATAATATCCAAAATCTCATTATCACGAAAACTGTACAATGAAGAAAAAAAATAAATAAGAACCAGTATGAACAATAGACTAAGTATTAACACATTTTATTTAAATAAGAAATAAAATGTTGAAATCTGCATGCGGAGATTACAAAATAATAATAGATATTGATAATAATAATAGATATAGCTTCTGTTATAACGAGCTGAAAGTGTGCATCATGAACTGCGTGCTTTTTTTCATAACACAGCACATTTACTAGAACATTAGGTAAAGGTAAAGAACGAGACTTGAACCGGCGTCTTAGCACGCGAGTTTACACCCATATGTGCTCGGCCGCCTATCCAGAAGCGTTCGGATAATTTTTGTATAGTGTCGCCTCAAGCATCGAAACTCAGATGCGAAGCGACATTCCTCACCTTCCCAGGGTAATAACATGGTACACATTTCTGCCAATGGCTGGGTCGACCGTGGGGTATTTTTTTTTTCCAACCACGAGTACAATTCACACTGCTCCCAGCGGGAATCGAACACGGGTTGTCCGAGCGTCGGTAGTCTAGTCGGGTGAATTCCCAACTAGGCTACCGAGGCCCCCGTACTAGAACATTGTGAACGATCAGGATAATCGATCACTCTATTGGTTAAGGGACGGTAGCTGAGCAGATATTGGAATGTCCCGCCTTACAGTGACGCAATTCCGTTCTAAAGTCTAAATCTAAGTCTAAAGACTAAGACAAGCCAAGAGTGTTCAGGCGTTAAAAAAAAAAAAAAAAAAAGGAAAGTACCCTCGTCACGCCAAGTGGCGTATAGGGAAATATGGTGTTAGTGACCCTATATTTTACAGCTTCAGCACATGATTTTTGGGGTAATGTGGTCGGGATGGCGCCTGTGCTGCTTTACTTTTCCCAGAAAAAATCCAGTACCCATTTAAGGCTGGGTGAACCCGGAAGCCGTCGGTCGAAATCGAACCCTACCCCTTGTCCTTTGTAGTCCAGTTCACTAACCACTGAGCTATCGCGGCTCCCAGTGTTCAGGCGTGGGAGGAATTATTGTCACAGAACTTCTATGCACTTACCCTGTAAAAGTGACACTATGCCGTAACTAAGCGATACCATTGACAAGTAGGTATTTGGGGATAACCAATGCTTTCCTAACCTTAGCAGAACTAGGAACCAATTGACTTGAAACATTTTGCTTACTGTTTAGTACAACTGTCGACCGAAGAGTTGACCTCATACAGATTTTATTGTAAAATCAATTTTACTTTCTTTTTTTTCGCCGAAAGCCTACAAGCCTTTTTTAAAAACCCTACATGTTTCAGCAGGATACAGTTTGGAAACGCCTGATCTAGAGAGGAATCAACATTGAAGAAAATGAGAGTTCGTCATTGGCAAACATGCAATCGACATTTTATTGTCAATTGTATATAAGAAAGCACTAATAAAATGGTAAAGAACCATCGGAGTAAGGTGAAAAACAAAAACTTTAAAAATCAACAAATGGCTGAACGAAATAACAATTCCATAAGATAGAATTTGTGCAAGCAACAAAAACCTCGTAAAAATGCAGGTTTTTTGATCTGATGGAATCACAAAATAAATTATTCAAAATCTGGGTGCACAGATTACTTGACCTATTCTACGAATTATAAAATTAATAAGTTTTCCCAAATAAGTGGCTGGAAGCATAAATAATATCCATTGCAGAGAAAGGAAAAGCAAAAGAAAAGTAAGCTAATTAATTCAATTTTGTATTCTATCATCCTAACCTGCCATCGTTCTTCTAACCTGCCTAGTAAAAACTATGGAAGTTAACAATGTAATGAATGTTCTAAAACAAAATAATTTATTATGCTGATGCATGTATAAATTGAAATTGTAACAAACTGTGAATATCTGAGATCTGTAGTATTTATTACACTCAGAACTAAGATTCAAATTTACCAAAGTCACGTGCTTAGTACACTTCTATAGGGATCAGAATCTTGGAATACCTATACAGGGAAGGAGAAAGTGTTAGACAGCTTTCATTTACGTTGTACTTCAAAAGATTAACATCAAATGGCAGGACAAAGTAGCCAACTCCCAACCATCATGGCAACAATTAAGAGTCGTAGACTAAGGTGGCTGGGTCACATAAGAAGAATGGCAAACAATCGTATCCCCAAACAAATATTGTATGGCAAACTTAAGGACGGTAAGAGACCAAAGGGCAGACCAGTGATGAGAATAAGTATGTTTGCAGGAGTTCCTTGGGTGCATTCTCTATCAGTGAAAGAAATTGGAAAAATCGTAAAATTGGCTGCAGATCGTAGCACACGGAGAACACATTTTTTTTAAATGGCACAGCAACTTTCGAGGCAGTATTGTTATCAAATTCAGAAGGCAAAAAGTGCAGGAGAAAGAATACGAGACCAGGCACCACGACTACATCTTATTCGTTCTGTGGGCGGATCTGTCTATCCAATATTGGCAGCCACGAGAGAAGCTGTTCAGCAAAGCAGTATCCAGCATAAGACACTAACATTTTTGCCAAACTGACTTATCATGATTACTTGTTACCAACCGTCTGTCAAGACGTCGTATACACACATATGTGTAGTAACTAACAATGGATATTGCCAGAAAGAGATCAAAAGGAGATCAACAATAGCAACACAAAACCTAAACGCCTGAAGAACATATAGCACAATTCCTGCAAGGCAGTAAAATTCTACTGCAACTCAATAATAATTGGGTTCAAATTAAAGAATTTGTGCACTCAGCCTGTTAATCATTATGATATTATATGAAAATAAATTTCATTGTAAAAAATAGGTAATTTTTATTTTTACTTATTTGTGATATATATAAAAACAAGCAATATGATACTCATCACAACAACGTACCATGCCTGCTGGCGTAGGTAATCATGTCTCTCCACAACTTTCGATTTCGACAGTTATTTATTGTTTCTGTTCTTGACCTTCTGTCAAGCCATTCTCTTAAGCTGTCTGATATCTTTCTCCTTGCTTCCCTTTATCTCTTCATACGTCAATTGTCCCAGTTGTCACAATATATTCCAGCTGTCCCCTTCTCATTACATGGCCAAAAAATGATAATTGTTTCTTCCTAATATTGGAAATTAGCTTTCTGTTTGCTTTAGAATTTCATTCAGAACGTTTTCATTACTTTTCTTAGCAGTCTATGATATTTTCAGCATTCTTCTGTAAAACCAAATTTCTACAACTTCCAGAGACGTTCTTGTCTGTTGTCCTATTCTCCATGATTCACATCCATATGTTAAGATTGGAGAAAGACTATTCTTCTTGTTCCTATTGTCAATAATGGATTGCATAGTATCTCCTTCATTTTTTTTCGAAAGCTGCTTTTGCTCGAGCTATTCTCCATCTCGAATCACTTCTTTTGTACATCTACCGTCTGAAGTTAACATTGTTCCCATGTATTTAAATTCATTTACCTGTTTTAATATTTGTCCACTTGTATTTATTGTTCATTGCGGTGATGTTTTTTTTGTTTTTTTGCTACCATAACTTTTGTCTTATTGCTATTAAGGCTGAGTCCTTTATTTTTGCTTTCTTTTACTATAATGTCTAACATTTCTTGTAACTCAATTTCACTATTAGCAAATAAGACTGTATTATCAGCTTACCTGAGACTATTTATATTATGATCTCCAATTGTCAGTCCAGGCTTTTCCCATATGGATCTTAAAATAATTTCACTATACATATTAAACAAATCTGATGATAGTCATCATCATCATCATCGAGTGCCTTCTCCGCAACGAAGGTTGGCTACCATGGATCGCCATTCTACTCTGTTTTTTTGCTTTGATGGTGCAGGCTGTCATAGATTGACTTGACCATCTTTTGATGTTACTCGTCCATGTTAGTCTTGGTCTGCCTCTGCCTCTTTTACCTTGTATGTTCCCTTCCAATATTACTTTTAGTAGGCTGTTGTGTTTTTTAACATGCCCCAAAAATTTCATTTGTCTTGTCTTAATTGTGTTTAGCAGTTCTCTTTTTATTTTCAGTTGTTTTAAAACTTCATTGTTTGTTTTCTTTTCTTTCCATCCAATTCTACCTATTCTTCTATTAATCCACATTTCAGAGGCTTCAATTTTCTGTTCTGTTTTCTTAGCTAATGTCCATGTTTCTGCACCATACAGGAATATTGAGAAGATGTAACATTTTGCCATTCTTAGTTTCAGCCCTGTTGATATTTGTTTTGTTGTTAGTATATTTTTCATGGCATTAAAATTACTTTTTGCCATTCCTATTCTTTTGTTTATTTCAATTTTACATTTTCCATCATTGGTTGTAGTATGTCCCAGGTAGTTGTAGCTCTGGACTGTTTCCAGATGTATTCCCTCCACTGTGATATTTAATTGTAGGTCTTGAGAATTTTCTTTGTTTATGATCATAGTTTTAGTCTTTTTGATATTCATTTCTAGTCCATATTTTTTCCTTGTTATGTTTATCACATTAAGCAATTGTTGTAGGTTTTTAGGATTTTCTGTTAGTAGAACAGTATCATCAGCATATCTTAGGTTATTGATTATCTTTCCATTAATGTTTAGGCCTGGCATCTCTGAGATGTTTTTAAAGATTTGCTCAGTGTATAGATTGAACAAGCTTGGTGATAGGATGCATCCTTGTCTTACTCCTCTTTTTATGTCCATGGGTGTAGAGTTCTCCTTGTTATATCTTATTATTGCTGTTTGCTCCCAGTACAAATTACGTATTAGTTGTATGTCTGTGTCGTCTAGATTTATATCCTTTAGGCAGTCTATAAGTTTGTTATGATGTATTCTATCGAAAGCTTTGGTGTAGTCTATAAAGCAGGCATATATTGGTTTGTTTACTTCTGTGTACTTTTCAATCAATGTTCTCATGCTAAATATGGCTTCTTTTGTCCCACTGTTTTTCCTGAATCCAAATTGTTGCTCATCTAATTCAGTATTGATTTTATTTTGAATCCTTCCCTGTATAACTTTTAGTAAATTTTTTGTTACCTGGCTCATTAGGCTTATTGTTCTGAAATCACTGCATTCAACTGCGCCATTCTTTTTAGGCAATGCAATGAAAGTTGATGTTTTTAGATCGTTTGGTATGTATCCTGTATGGTATATGTCATTGCATATGCCTGTGATCACTTCGACGCCAAACTCTTCTAGAGCCTGTATCATCTTTATCTGTATATTGTCAGGTCCTGCTGCCTTTCCCTTTTTCATTGTTTTTATAGCTTTTTCTACTTCAGATTTCAGGATTTTATAGTTGTGTGTACATTTTATGTCTGGCTTTTTGTCCCTTTCGTCATGAAATAATTCTGTTATATATTCTTGCCATCTATCTATCATATCTTTGTTGTATGTTAGCATTCTTCCCTCTTTGTTTGTAATACATCCGTTTCCTGCAGCTTTTTTGTCTTTATTAGTCATTCTCTTTATTTCTATGTGCATCTCTCTTAAGTTTTGTTTACTTTCCATAGTTTCGACTTCTAGACATCTTTGTCAGCCAGTCTTCTTTTGCCTTTTTGCACATTCTCCTTATTTCATTGTCTATATCCTTGTATCTGGCAGTGTTTTTCGCTTGTCTTCTTTTTTTTTCAATTTTTTCTAAGATTTTGTCAGTTATCCATTTTTGTTTTTTGTTACTTTCCTTTTTGGGCAAGGTGTTGCAGGATTCTTGCATGCTGTTTTTTATGCATTGCCATTTTGTTGTGGCTTTTTTCTCAGGATTTTCTCTTCTGTACTGCTCAATCCCCTCTTCTAGCAGCTTCTGATATGTGTTCTATACTTATACAGTATAAGTTTCTTTTACATATTTCTGGCTTAACGCTGTTATATCTATTGGTGTTGCTGAATTAGTTTTTTGTTTGTTTCTCTTTAATTTGATTTTCATTTTTATCATTACAGGATTGTGGTCTGAATTAATATCTGCTCGTGGGTAGGTTTTGGCTTTATTGACGCTGTTCCTGAAACTGTCTTTTATCATTATGTAATCTATTTGATTCCTCTTCCTGTCTCCAGGGATTTTTCCATGTGTATAATTTCCTTTTCTCTTGCTCAAAGAAAGTGTTGCATATTATCAGTCTGTTTTCTTCACAAAATTGTATTAATCTTTCTCCTCTGTTATTCCTTTTTCCTAGACCATGATTTCCTATAATGGTCTTATATTTACCTTTTCCTACTTTAGCGTTCATATCACCCATTATAATCAAGATGTCTGATGATTTCACTTGCTTCATAATTGTGTTTAGATCATCATAGTATGCCTCTATTTGTTCATCTGTATAGTCTTGAGTAGGTGCGTATGTCTGTATTATTGCTATGTCGAATGGTTTTGCCTTCATTTTTAATAGTGTAATCCTATCATTGTATGTCCAGTGGGTATTTATATATTTTTGTAGCTCTCGTTTTATTAGAATGCCTACTCCTCTTTGATGTTCTTTTATGTTACCTGAATATATAAATGTAAATTTATCGTCTTGTATGTATCCACCTTCCTTCCATCTTGTTTCTGATATGCCTAAGATATCTATGTTTAATCGCTCTACTTCTACCATTAGATTTTCTAATTTTCCTTGTTGGTATAAGGTCCTAACATTCCATGTAGCTATTTTTAATTCGTTCTTAAAACAATAGTTAGAATTTCTCTCCGTGGCTTTCTTTGGAGTGTTACGTGCTGAGGCTCCAATCTCTTTCACGGTGGTCTGCTATATTCATCTTCGTGTTCTGAATATGCCTCATGTGTACCACACACTTTGCTGTTTTCACCTTCTGGGCCGTTGATAATTTTCTATTCATCCGCCCCATCCACCGACACAGACTTTTTATATTCGGGTTGAACATACCCGGCGGCGCCATTTTTTTGTCGAACCATGTGATTGACTATTGAACCGCGAACACACGACACAAAGAAGAATAAATCATATTCCACTTAAATATCGGTAATCACAGTTTATCCACACGTCCGAAGTAAAAAAAATACACCAAACGAGGAATAGCAACACATAATTTCATAACTCGGCTGTCACGCAAATCATTTAAATATATCGGCAAGAGCCGAAATATAAAAACGACTGCACGTAGCCGCCATGACACCGGAAATCCGAATGACAGTGCACAACCTTATCTAACACCTTGTTTTATTTGATGAACTTTCCCAATTGATTTCAAGTTTTTATGGCCACAGTGTGTTGCCAGTTCTGATTATTCTTAGATCTTTGCTGTCAAAATTTATGCTTTCTAAATTTATTATTATATCTTGGTGCTTTAATTTGTCAAATGCTTTGGTATAATCTATGAAACAGTTATAGATCTGTTTTCGCCTCTGTGGCTCTTAGGCTGGTTTAGTAGAATAACTAAAGATCTTATGATGTATATGGCATTGTCCGTACCTTTACCTCCAATTGAATCACACTGTTTATCACTAATTTCTGGACTTATTTTGGTTTGCACTCTGTGTGATGATTCTTAGTAATATCTTAGTCATGTGACTCATAAGGTTTATTGTGCGATAATTATCGCATTCCATCGCACCAGATTTCTTTGGTAGGACAATGATAGTTATTATATATGTCATCTGGTATATATACGTTGTTGTTAATGTCATTCAATATTTTGTTATTTCTATTCCAAAATTACCAATGGCTTCAATCTCTTCTTTAGTTATATTATCTGGTCCATGAGCTTTTCCTGCTTTCATTTTGCGGAAGATGTTTTCCACTTCTTCTTTAAGTATTTCTGGTCCTTTCCCATTATCCTGAATATTTACTTATGTTCGATCATCATCATAAAGATCTTTAATGTTTTCTGTCCAACTTTGCCTTGTGCTTTTTTGTTCAGTCAACAATTCTTCCTTTGATCTTAAACATCTGGTTTTTTATTGCGTTTTTCTTCCTGTTAATTTGTAATTTGTTTTTAGATAGCTTTGGCGTCTCCATCTCCTTTTTGTTGCATTTTAATCTCTTAATATGATATTAGTCAAATAAAATATTTAGTTTCTACATTAAACGATCAATTTTGAACATTTGCATGCTTTCTCTCGTAATTCGTGCAAACGAACCTCGTCAGACTTATAAGGAATAGAGAAATGTAAATTTCCTGTGTGTTCTAATTAATTTTAACGGCTTAGTAAAACATGTGAGGGACCGAGAGTAATTACTATTAATCTAAAGATGAAATTCATTTCACTTCAAAATACCGGGAAAGAAACTATTGTTTTTGCATGGAGACTAAACCAGTGGTGTGCAACGTACGGCCCATGGGCCAGAACCGGTCCGCTAAGCTATTTTGACTGGCCCATGTGCTTGATTTGAAATGACAAATACTATACACTAAATTCTATCTATCTATCTATCTATTGTCCTTTCGAGCCGAAGACATAGGGCAGAAACACAATCTCAAAAACAGAAACCTTGCATGCCAAAATGGCACATATTGCAGAGATCACTGCCTCTGTTTCCATAACAATACTTTTTACAATGACAGCTAGTCAAGCCATCGATCAATCTCCTTAGTCGCCTCTTACACTAAATTCTCTAGTTCAATAAAATAAATAAATAAAAGTAACACATAAATGCACACAAATTCAGAACTCGTTTTTTTTTCTTTCTTTTTTTTATATGGCAGGAACCAAAAGCTTTGCATCAGTATTATCTTTGTTGTTTAAACTGTGATGAAGACAGCGGTTAGTACAATCTGGTGATGTCGTTGGTCTTCTTCTTCTTCTTCTATCCTTCCTCTGCTGCCGTTGGCGTCGAGGGGAGAAACAATCTGCGATTCTTTGCTCTTCTGTTGGCATCTTCTGATGTTATTCCTCCTAGTGACTCTAGTATTCCATTTATCCATCTCTTTCTCGGTCTTCCTCTTAATCTGACGTTTTCGTAGCGTTTGTTTATGGCTCTTTGATTCATTGTTAGTTCTTTCTGTCTTGTTATGTGGCCGAACCAATTTATCTGTTGTTTCTTTATGTATTTGATGGCTGGTTCAATTTCGAGTTTCTTCCTCAGGTCAGTGTTTCTTACTCTGTCCCTTAAGCTGTTTCCTGTCATTCGTCTGACACATTTCATTTCTGTGGTCGTTATCTTTGGTCGTTGGTCAAAGGTTCAAAAATATTGTGTCAACTAGCATGGTAATAAGAAAACTAAAAAGTTTCATAAAGAAACAAGCACTAACCAAGAAGGAAGCAACGCAAATAGCTAAAATGTGCTGCACTTATTCATAGAGGCGTCGTAATTATGGCGTCTTAAAAAACAATTTAGCAAACAATACAAAATACTACTAATATATATATATATATCTTAGACTCTCCATGACTTAACAACCTCTATTTACACGCTTTCAAACTGGAGTAAATATGACATTTTTTTCATTCATATGATTTACATTTTATCAAAGGACACAAAAAACAATCACCAAACTTAATTAAATTTATTCCAGATGTGTTATTCAATTATGTTGCATGAGGGTAATACTGCGTGAAGATGGTTCCATCATTAAAGTTCCACCATAATAGTTATGAGTGGTACATCTGAAAACAATTAGAAACACCAAACATTTCTGGCACATAACTATTGGTGTACCCTTGGATCCAAACTTTTTGCATCACTCTTTCTTCACTATGGTCCCTTTACCATTAGTCAGGAGTCAATCACTACCTCTTTAACTCCGCCTTACAATTTTGTCTCTAATCTTCATTTCTTGAGGAGTCATGAGGACATCTTTCAATCACCTCTATTCCTTAGGCTTCCAGGAAATCAAAGCTTTCATTTTGTCTCTTGATCAAATGTAGCCGCCTCTCAGAAGTCCTTTGATATCCGCCGCCACCGTACATTAGAAAGAACTCTGGAGAACTCTGAATTTCCTATCGTTAGATATAAAAGAGACGTCTATGACTAGAAATTCCTCGTTCGTTCGCTCTGTCCTGGACATCAAACAAGCCTGTTTTCTGAGTTCAATGCTTTTCTCCATTTCCAACGTAACATCTCCAGGTTAAGGGCGATCTTTGTCAAAAGTTCTGGCATTCAGGGTCAGTTTAACATTCTCTTGCTATCCCTCACCGCTAACGAATCGTATAGCTTGTTACGTCTCAGTCTCAACGTTCTGAGTCTGTCGACCAATTTATTATTGCTAATTCTTGGACTCTTGTTATTCTCCAGGCTTGTTTACATACATCTTATTCTTCCTCTACTCCGTCATATTAGCTTTTATTCTTCCTGATTCCTCACATTATAATAGTCTATTATCATTTCTTTTGAAATAATAGAATAAAAATAATCAGTTCGTTCAGGAATGATTGTCAGCTATCCAAGTGTCTCCTGTGAACTCATGTTCTACAGTCCTCACATTTTTATTTGGAACTGTTTTCCACACAGGACAACGGACAGGCAAACATGAAGCTGTATCATTGCAATATTCTTCACTACTTATATCAGAGCCGGACCAGTTGTAATCTGCTTGAACATCATCAGCATCTGATTATGATCCTGAAAGCTGAAAATCATCAGATTACTCTGGTAGATTTCTGATGTGTATGTTTTGTCAAAGATCACAAAACATAGCTGGATCCATCTGCCAAAACACAAACATGTACAAAATAAATTTAGGAAAATGTGAGGATAACAAAAATAATAATTCAGACTATTTAGGCGACAGACTACAGCTTCATTTTTATTCATCCCAACATTACCTTGTGTTCCTACCATTCATTTCAACGATAAACAAATAAAACTTGCATCATCTTCTTCTTTTCTCTTTTCACTGATACCTAAAAGGTGTCGTGGTTTATATCATTTGTCGTTCTTGAGCTGCTCGAACTGTCTGAATTAGTGACTTTCCTTTGTTGTTACATGTCTCTGTCACTGCATCTATCCATCTTCTACTGGGTCTTCCTCTTGGTCTTTTTCCATGCATTCTCGAGAAGAAGGTTTTGAAACCCCGTAGGTTTCAAAAGTTTGCCAAAGTTTGTTCCTTTCCAAACGATCAAACGCTTTTTCCTGATCTATAAACACGTTATTTAGGTTTCTGTCATACTTGCATCATACCCACAACAAATTAACGTAAGTAAAAGAACTCTTTTAATGGCTGTGATAAATTTTGTTGACAAAGTAGGCAAAACTTGCAAATGCACAATGTAAACACCCAGTCATGCTACACCAAAATGAAAACAAACAGCCAGTCATGGCCACTCATTTACAGCCTCGATTGCACATTGTCATTAATGTCTTCAGACAATATAGCAAAAATCAAAGAAATCAAAATATTTTTAAAATATAATCATCAAAACTTAATTAACAACACCAATTCTGAATATAAAACTTACAATTTTAGTATAAAAGAAAAACAGAAAAAGCGTTATAACTTGTATGCTGTCAACATACAAATTGCAATGATTTTGTTTCTATTTTTCTAACAACATACAGATAGAGATGATAAAGGCACATCAACTTCTTTCATTGCATTGCCTACAAAAAATGGTGCACTGATTCAGTTATTTTTTAACAATAAGCATCATGAGCCATGCAACAAAAATCTTGCTTAAGCGCTGATGACACTGTATTACTAGCAGATACTCGTAAAGATCTACAACCATTACTTCATGAAATAAACATGACAAGCAAACAATATGGATTAGATATGACTATCAAAAAGACTAAAACTATGATCATAAGCAAATATAATACTCAAAACCTACAAGTGGATATCAAAGTTGAAGGAATAGACCTGGAGACAGTTTAGAGCTACAACTACATCGGTCATACCAGTAATGGAAAATGTGAAACTGAAATAAACAACAGAATAGGAACGGCAAAAATTAATTTAATGCCATGAAAAATATGCTAAAACGAAAGATCGGAAGGGCGCTTCATGGTAGCCAACCTTCGAAGCGGAGATGGCACTCACTGATGATGATTATAACTTACCAGTATTGATTAGGTTCAGAAACACTCCACAAAGAACAGCTCAGCATTATGAGCTACAATTGGAATATAAATATTCAGTTATTCATCTTAAATAACATTCATTGATTAAAATTGTTTAATTCAAATGTACAAAATAAAGGGACTTTACAATAAAAACAAAAGTGGTTGTACAGAATGAGTTTCTTTCCATTGTTTTTTTTTTAAATTTAGTATTTAAGAGTACAGTACTTGTGCAGTACTTGTGAAATTGTAAATTATAGCATTATGTCATGAAAAACCTAAGACAGCGTGCAAAAATTCCTGACAATCTGTATGAGAGTTTTTGAGATATTAGAGAAAGTTTGATGGCACAAGTCTTGAGAATGATTATTTTAGAATGTTTTTTTTCTTTCCTTTTTTATCTTTTTTTTCATTTCAGGCAAAATTGAAGGAAATCGAACGAATGAAGAAAGAACAGGAATTCCAAAAAAGCAGGAGCAGTAACCTTATTGTTCACAAGCAGATCCTGGGAATATGCATGTGGATTGTATTGGTACTTTGCTAAATTGCCTACTGAAATTGTTTTTTTAGTTATTATTTTTGTTTACCAGCGATTAATATAATTGTAAGTGTATTGATAATAAAAAGTTAACTGCACTGCTCTGAAATCTTAGAAAAACTTCCACAGCTTCAATAGCACACAAAAAACTAAAGCTGGATTATATGACGGTGGATAATATAGATAGATAACTGCTACATCACGGGTGCTGTTGTCCTAAACACTTTATGTGCTGTCCTCTTCCTATAGAGCAGTTGTTCCCAATCTTTTTCGAGTCTGCCCCTCTCTTTGTAGTAGGTAAGGCAACCTCATTTCCATCTTGGCCACATTACCTTTCTTAAACGATATTTTCTTTAGGATAAACTGTACATTAAAATAATAATTTTTTCTTAATAAAATTATAACCTAATGGTTCATCAAATCTAATAGTGTGATGGATGTACTTGCAACAAAGCTGTCAACTTCAAATTTGCTTATGAGTACCAGAGCCATTCTAATGTAATCCTCTAACACTCAGCCTTTTTTTGTCATTCCTCTGATATGAAAGACAAGGGGTAGGGTTCGATCCCAACCGACGGCTTCCGGGTTCACCCAGCCTTTAATGGGTACCGGATTTTTTTCTGGGAAAATAAAGCGGAACGGGCGTAATACCGACCACATTACCCCTAAAATCATGTGCCGAAGGTCTGTAAAATGTATGGTCACTAACACCATATTCCATATATGCCACTTGGCGTGACGGAGGTACTTTACTACTTACTTTGATATGAAAAAGTGTTGAAAATCTTCTCCTTGTAAATTTTATATAAAGACAAATAAAAATATAAATTCAAAAAGCAATCATGACACATTTTAATGACTGATATATGGCCCCCAAGAACTGAATCACATTTTTTTCAGTAATTGGATGTAATTTATCTTGTTTCTCAGAAAATCAAGTCCCACATGAAGAGAAGATGAGAGTTTTACTATAAAGAGTATGTTAGTGGATCATGCATTAAAAACTCTTTATTTGCGAAGCAATTTTTTTCACCTTGTCCGAGAGTCTGATTTTTACCTGTTTTTTTTTTTTTTAATAAAGCTCCATCTGTGAAAACTCCACTTATTCCACTTGAGAAACGCAAATCTTTATTTTGCTGGTTTTCCCAAAAAATTAACTTCACCATCTTCAACATGAAGGATTTGATTAAGCAAAATGTTTTCTTTTTCCTTTGCAAATTTCAATATCACTTTTTATGAAGCTTGCTCCTCTGATGAGACCTGCTAATGAAGACTTATTTGATCATGACCCTGACGTATAAGACCAATTTCTTGGCAACCTCCATGTCCTTCTCAGTAAAGAGAAACAATAAATGCTTTCTTTCTATATTTTCTCTACCAGTCGTTCATTTTTAAAAGCTTTACTGATGTAGCACTGAATGCATTAAACATCCAACAGTACCTGGGGTGGAAATGTTTAACGACCCATAGCTGATTGATAATGTCAGGATCAATGAAGTAGAATTAAGCATAATACTATTACACCCCCCAACACACCCCCCCCCCCCCCTCAGTAGGGCCACTGTAACAGACTAACTAACCAGTATACAAAGCGAGTAGACATCAAAGAAGGAAGTCAACTGAGTACCAAAATGTGCTGTGAATGTGTTTTGCATCTAAAGTGCAGAATGTCACGGCTTATTGTGACGGCTCATCGCAATTACGCCCATTTAATGCCTTTTTAAAACCGGGCGATGAAGATTCTGGAATCTTCTAAATCTTGAAAGAATCGAATGTCGAGCAATTGAAGAAGGAGATTCAACACTAACAACTGTATCGCACAACACGCATTTGATCTTCTCTAGTCATTGTGTTGGTCAAATTAGTAAAGCCTAATTTTAGTCATCTGAATAAATACTTTTTTTCTCTATGGATGAAGCATTATATATAGTAAAGGCAAGTTGTTTTATTCACAAAAATGTACGGTTTGGGTTTTAATTGATTATTAGTTCAACTAACTACAACTACTGCTTATTCGTGTTTCACTAATTTTATCAGTAGTAATTGTGTTTTAGTATAATTTACATCAAACAAAGCTGTAACCAAGAGATAAAGCATAACACACTTTTTTTTTACCAGATATAAAACATTCACAAATATCTTCATATATCACTAAAAATAATGAAATGGGGGAAAAACAACTCGAGGATTGTAGTATCATAAAATCATGCCAAAGTATAGAAACCACAAGAAAGGCGCACTGCTCATAATATATAGAAGGCATGAATAAGACAAATTCATAGGAGCATATATATATATATATATATATATATATATATATATATATATATATATATATTATAGTTATATAATGCGTTCACAAATGTTTCCCATTGTTTAAACATGTATATCTCAGCATTAGTGAAGTAACACTTGTTGAAAATACATATCTATGTCATCGTAAATCTTATGTAATAATTCCACCTATCCCCTATTATGTAAATAATATTTTTAAAAAGCAACGAGAAAGGTCTCAGTAAAAAAAAGTAAGAAAACAGTAAGTAATTGTCATATTGGATAAACACTCATTACCACATTGCAACACAAAATTAAACGGTACAAATATGAAACCAGTACAACACGTTAAATATTTGGGCACAATTAGAAGAATGATGCTCCACAGAAATAAAAGATAGCATAGCTAAGGCAAAAGCATCATTTAAAAAAAATTTAGGAAAATACTTTGCAGTTCATTTTTGACAATAGAAACATGAATAAGAGTTCATAAATATTATGTAGACCCAGTCTTATCATTTATGGCTCAGTCTAAGTATGGATGTGAATCATGGAGAACAGGACATCACACAAGAAAATCACTGGAGTCTGCAGTAATGTGGTTTTACTAAAGAATGTTGAAAATTCAATGGACAGCTAAGAAGAGTAATGAAAACGTTCTAAGAGAGGCCTAAGCAAAGAGAACAAATTTCAAAAATTAGAAATAAACAATCATCATTGTTTGGCGATGTAATGAGAAGTGGAACAAAAGAATATATTGTGAAAACTGCGAAAATTGAGGGGCAAAGAGATAGAGGAAAACAAAGAGAAAACATACTTGACAGCATAAGAGAATGGCTTGGCAGAAGGTCAACAACAGAAATGATAAATAACTGTCAAGATCGAAAGTTATGGAGAGACATGATCACCTACGCCAGCAGGCATGGTACCTAATAATGATGAAACATCTCCGTAACAATGATAACGGCTGCCATTTTATGTACTAGTATTTTGGAAATTTTATCAAATTGACTAATACTATTAACATGACAATAAAATCATAGTTAAATAATTACCCAAGTAAAATGCAGAATTAAACAACCCTAATTTGAATGTTCGAAGTTAGAACGCAAAATTTGAGAGAATTTCTATCTGCCCAACATTTTTTATAGGTTTAAAATGGGCGTAGTGAAAAAATATCACTTGCAGTTGCATTTTGTTGTGCGCCAAAATTATCTCGTGCAAACTATTTATGTCCATTTTTGTGTGTGTGCTTAGTTGAATATATCCATATCAAACTATACCATATAAAACAGAGTGTGGAATTAACGCAACCTAGGAGGAAGATTGAAGTTTCAACAATTAAAGGAGAACGGAACTTCTTAATCCTGAAAGTATACACGTGTGGTGGATTTGGAAAAGAGGGAAAGAACCAAAACCCGCACCCAAGAGAAAGGGGTCCAACTCAAGAGGCAGAAGAAAGAGAAAGAAAATACCAAAAGTAGTTTGTTTTTTTCAAATTCATGTAAGGGAACTCACCTTCCAAACATTAACCTTTCTTTTCCTCTCCATCAACTAAACGAGTCATCACAAATCTTCCCGAAGTAACCTCAATATACTTTCATTTTATTCTATAGTATTTGCGTTTTTATTTATTATCTTTCAGCTTTACTTTATTATTTTGGTTGTGTTATCTTTACTTTCAATTAGATGTATTTGATATTTACGTTTAAAATCTGGAATTTTTTCAATCCATTTTTGGCAATCGAAACTCACAAAAAGATATCTTAAATGTTATGCAGAGCCTGTCCTAACATATGGATGTGAATCATGGAGATTAGGACAACAGACAAGAAAATCACTGTCAAAATGTGGTTTTGTGGTGGAGAATACCATGGACAACTTAGAAGAGTAATGAAAACGTTCTGAGAGAGGCCAAAACAAAAAGAGATCTAATTTCCAAAATTAGGAGTAAACAATCATCATTGTTTCGCCATGTAATGAGAAGTGGAACAGCGGAATATATTGTGACAACTGTGAAAATTGAGGGGCAAAGAGATAGAGGAAAACAAAGAGAAAACATACTAGACAGCTTAAGAGAATGGCTTACAGAAGGTTAACAACAGAAATGATAAATAACTGTCAAGATCGAAAGTTATGGAGAGACATGATCACCTACGCCAGCAGGCATGACACCTAATGGTGATGGAAGATCTGTGTAATAATGAAAACGGTTGCCATTTTATGTACTAGTGTTTTGGAAATTTTATCAAATTAACTAATACTGTTAACATGACAATAAAATCATAGTTAAATAATTACACAAGTATAATGCAGAATTTAACAACCCTAATTTGAATGTTCGAAGTTCGAACGCTAAATTTAAGAGAATTTCTATCTGCCCAACACTTTTTATAGGTTTAAACTGGGCATAGTGAAAAAATATCACTTGCAGTTGCATTTTGTTGTGCGCCAAAATTATCTTATACCAATTACTTGTGTGCATTATTTTTGGTGTGCTTAGTAGAATATATCCATATCAATCTATACCATACAAAAAGATTGTGGAAGCAACGCAATCTACGAAGAAGGTTGTAGTTTCAACAATTAAAGGGGAAAGGAACTTCTAAAGCCTGAAAGTATACACGTGTGGTGGATCTAGAAAAGAGGGAAAGAACCAAAATCCGCACCCTAGAGTAAGGGGTCATGCTGAAGAGGCCGAAGAAAGGGAAAGAAAATACCAAAAGTAGTATTTTTAAAAATTCTTGTAAGGGAACTCACCTTCCAAACATTAACATTCTTTTCCTCTTCATCAACTAAACAAGTCATCACCACTCTTCTCGAAGTAACCTCAATATACTTTCATTTTATTCTATAACATTTGCGTTTTTATTTATTATCTTTAAGCTTCAATTTATTATTTTGGCTTTTTTTCATTATTTTAAATTAGATGTATTTGATATTTACGTTTAAAGTCTGGAATTTTTTTCAATCCATTTTTGGCAATCGAAACACACAAAAAGATATCTTAAATGTTATGTAGTGTGGAATTAACGCAACCTAGGAGGAAGATTGAAGTTTCAACAATTAAAGGAGAACGGAACTTCTTAATCCTGAAAGTATACACGTGTGGTGGATTTGGAAAAGAGGGAAAGAACCAAAACCCGCACCCAAGAGAAAGGGGTCCAACTCAAGAGGCAGAAGAAAGAGAAAGAAAATACCAAAAGTAGTTTGTTTTTTTTCAAATTCATGTAAGGGAACTCACCTTCCAAACATTAACCTTTCTTTTCCTCTCCATCAACTAAACGAGTCATCACAAATCTTCCCGAAGTAACCTCAATATACTTTCATTTTATTCTATAGTATTTGCGTTTTTATTTATTATCTTTCAGCTTTACTTTATTATTTTGGTTGTGTTATCTTTACTTTCAATTAGATGTATTTGATATTTACGTTTAAAATCTGGAATTTTTTCAATCCATTTTTGGCAATCGAAACTCACAAAAAGAGATCTTAAATGTTATGCAGAGCCTGTCTTAACATATGGATGTGAATCATGGAGATTAGGACAACAGACAAGAAAATCACTGTCAAAATGTGGTTTTGTGGTGGAGAATACCATGGACAACTTAGAAGAGTAATGAAAACGTTCTGAGAGAGGCCAAAACAAAAAGAGAGCTAATTTCCAAAATTAGGAGTAAACAATCATCATTGTTTCGCCATGTAATGAGAAGTGGAACAGCGGAATATATTGTGACAACTGTGAAAATTGAGGGGCAAAGAGATAGAGGAAAACAAAGAGAAAACATACTAGACAGCTTAAGAGAATGGCTTACAGAAGGTTAACAACAGAAATGATAAATAACTGTCAAGATCGAAAGTTATGGAGAGACATGATCACCTACGCCAGCAGGCATAACACCTAATGGTGATGGAAGATCTGTGTAATAATGTAAACGGTTGCCATTTTATGTACTAGTATTTTGGAAATTTTATCAAATTAACTAATACTATTAACATGACAATAAAATCATAGTTAAATAATTACCCAAGTACAATGCAGAATTGAACAACCCTAATTTGAATGTTCGAAGTTAGAACGCTAAATTTAAGAGAATTTCTATCTGCCCAACACTTTTTATATGTTTAAACTGGTCATAGTGAAAAAATGTCACTTGCAGTTGCATTTTGTTGTGCGCCAAAATTATCTCGTACCAAGTATTTGTGTGCATTATTTTTGGTGTGCTTAGTTGAATATATCCATATCAAACTATACCATATAAAAAGATTGTGGAAGCAACACAATCTACGAAGAAGGTTGTAGTTTCAACAATTACAGGGGATAGAAACTTCTAAAGCCTGAAAGTATACACGTGTTGTGGATCTAGAAAAGAGGGAAAGAACCAAACCCCGTACCCTGGAGTAAAGGGGTCACCCTGAAGAGGCAGAAGAAAGGGAAAGAAAATACCAAAAGTAGTATTTTTTAAAATTCATGTAAGGGAACTCACCTTCCAAACATTAACATTCTTTTCCTCTTCATCAACTAAACAAGTCATCACCACTCTTCTCGAAGTAACCTCAATATACTTTCATTTTATTCTATAACATTTGCGTTTTTATTTATTATCTTTAAGCTTCAATTTATTATTTTGGCTTTTTTATCATTATTTTAAATTAGATGTATTTGATATTTACGTTTAAAGTCTGGAATTTTTTTCAATCCATTTTTGGCAATCGAAACACACAAAAAGATATCTTAAATGTTATGTAGAGCCAGTCTTAACATATGGATGTGAATCATGGAGATTAGGACAACAGATAAGAAAATCTCTGTAGAAGTGTGGTTTATGGTAGAGAATACCATTGACAACTGAGAAGAGTAATGAAAACGTTCTGAGAGAGGCCTAAGCAAAAAGAGAGCTAATTTCCAAAATTAGTAATAAACAATCATCATTGTTTCGCCATGAAATGAGAAGTGGAACAGCAGAATATATAGTGACAACTGTGAAAATTGAGGGACAAAGAGATAGAGGAAAACAAAGAGAAAATATACTAGACAGCTTAAGAGAATGGCTTGGCAGAAGGTCAACAACAGAAATGATAAATAACTGTCAAGATCGAAAGTTATGGAGAGGCATGATAAATAATGGTGATGAAAGATCTGTGTAATATTGAAAACGTCTGCCATTTTATGTACTAGTATTTTGGAAATTTTATCAAATTAACTAATACTATTTACATGACAATAAAATCATAGTTAAATAATTACCCAAGTACAATGCAGAATTGAACAACCCTAATTTGAATGTTCGAAGTTCGAACGCTAAATTTAAGAGAATTTCTATCTGTCCAACACTTTTTATATGTTTAAACTGGTCATAGTGAAAAAATGTCACTTGCAGTTGCATTTTGTTGTGCGCCAAAATTATCTCGTACCAAGTATTTGTGTGCATTATTTTTGGTGTGCTAGTTGAATATATCCATATCAAACTATACCATATAAAAAGATTGTGGAAGCAACACAATCTACGAAGAAGGTTGTAGTTTCAACAATTACAGGGGATAGAAACTTCTAAAGCCTGAAAGTATACACGTGTTGTGGATCTAGAAAAGAGGGAAAGAACCAACCCCGTACCCTGGAGTAAAGGGGTCACCCTGAAGAGGCAGAAGAAAGGGAAAGAAAATACCAAAAGTAGTATTTTTAAAAATTCATGTAAGGGAACTCACCTTCCAAACATTAACATTCTTTTCCTCTTCATCAACTAAACAAGTCATCACCACTCTTCTCGAAGTAACCTCAATATACTTTCATTTTATTCTATAACATTTGCGTTTTTATTTATTATCTTTAAGCTTCAATTTATTATTTTGGCTTTTTTTCATTATTTTAAATTAGATGTATTTGATATTTACGTTTAAAGTCTGGAATTTTTTTCAATCCATTTTTGGCAATCGAAACACACAAAAAGATATCTTAAATGTTATGTAGTGTGGAATTAACGCAACCTAGGAGGAAGATTGAAGTTTCAACAATTAAAGGAGAACGGAACTTCTTAATCCTGAAAGTATACACGTGTGGTGGATTTGGAAAAGAGAGAAAGAACCAAAACCCGCACCCAAGAGAAAGGGGTCCAACTCAAGAGGCAGAAGAAAGAGAAAGAAAATACCAAAAGTAGTTTGTTTTTTTCAAATTCATGTAAGGGAACTCACCTTCCAAACATTAACCTTTCTTTTCCTCTCCATCAACTAAACGAGTCATCACAAATCTTCCCGAAGTAACCTCAATATACTTTCATTTTATTCTATAGTATTTGCGTTTTATTTATTATCTTTCAGCTTTACTTTATTATTTTGGTTGTGTTATCTTTACTTTCAATTAGATGTATTTGATATTTACGTTTAAAATCTGGAATTTTTTCAATCCATTTTTGGCAATCGAAACTCACAAAAAGAGATCTTAAATGTTATGCAGAGCCTGTCTTAACATATGGATGTGAATCATGGAGATTAGGACAACAGACAAGAAAATCACTGTCAAAATGTGGTTTTGTGGTGGAGAATACCATGGACAACTGAGAAGAGTAATGAAAACGTTCTGAGAGAGGCCAAAACAAAAAGAGAGCTAATTTCAAAAATTAGGAGTAAACAATCATCATTGTTTCGCCATGTAATGAGAAGTGGAACAGCGGAATATATTGTGACAACTGTGAAAATTGAGGGGCAAAGAGATAGAGGAAAACAAAGAGAAAACATACTAGACAGCTTAAGAGAATGGCTTACAGAAGGTTAACAACAGAAATGATAAATAACTGTCAAGATCGAAAGTAATGGAGAGACATGATCACCTACGCCAGCAGGCATAACACTTAATGGTGATGGAAGATCTGTGTAATAATGTAAACGGTTGCCATTTTATGTACTAGTATTTTGGAAATTTTATCAAATTAACTAATACTATTAACATGACAATAAAATCATAGTTAAATAATTACCCAAGTACAATGCAGAATTGAACAACCCTAATTTGAATGTTCGAAGTTAGAACGCTAAATTTAAGAGAATTTCTATCTGCCCAACACTTTTTATATGTTTAAACTGGTCATAGTGAAAAAATATCACTTGCAGTTGCATTTTGTTGTGCGCCAAAATTATCTCGTACCAAGTATTTGTGTGCATTATTTTTGGTGTGCTTAGTTGAATATATCCATATCAAACTATACCATATAAAAAGATTGTGGAAGCAACACAATCTACGAAGAAGGTTGTAGTTTCAACAATTACAGGGGATAGAAACTTCTAAAGCCTGAAAGTATACACGTGTTGTGGATCTAGAAAAGAGGGAAAGAACCAAAACCCGTACCCTGGAGTAAAGGGGTCACCCTGAAGAGGCAGAAGAAAGGGAAAGAAAATACCAAAAGTAGTATTTTTTAAAATTCATGTAAGGGAACTCACCTTCCAAACATTAACATTCTTTTCCTCTTCATCAACTAAACAAGTCATCACCACTCTTCTCGAAGTAACCTCAATATACTTTCATTTTATTCTATAACATTTGCGTTTTTATTTATTATCTTTAAGCTTCAATTTATTATTTTGGCTTTTTATCATTATTTTAAATTAGATGTATTTGATATTTACGTTTAAAGTCTGGAATTTTTTTCAATCCATTTTTTGCAATCGAAACACACAAAAAGATATCTTAAATGTTATGTAGAGCCAGTCTTAACATATGGATGTGAATCATGGAGATTAGGACAACAGATAAGAAAATCTCTGTAGAAGTGTGGTTTATGGTAGAGAATACCATTGACAACTGAGAAGAGTAATGAAAACGTTCTGAGAGAGGCCTAAGCAAAAAGAGAGCTAATTTCCAAAATTAGTAATAAACAATCATCATTGTTTCGCCATGAAATGAGAAGTGGAACAGCAGAATATATAGTGACAACTGTGAAAATTGAGGGACAAAGAGATAGAGGAAAACAAAGAGAAAATATACTAGACAGCTTAAGAGAATGGCTTGGCAGAAGGTCAACAACAGAAATGATAAATAACTGTCAAGATCGAAAGTTATGGAGAGGCATGATAAATAATGGTGATGAAAGATCTGTGTAATATTGAAAACGGCTGCCATTTTATGTACTAGTATTTTGGAAATTTTATCAAATTAACTATACTATTTACATACATAAAATCATAGTTAAATAAAAAAGTACAATGCAACAGAATTGAACAACCCTAATTTGAATGTTCGAAGTTAGAACGCTAAATTTAAGAGAATTTCTATCTGTCCAACACTTTTTATATGTTTAAACTGGTCATAGTGAAAAAATGTCACTTGCAGTTGCATTTGTTGTGCGCCAAAATTATCTCGTACCAAGTATTGTGTGCATTATTTTTGGTGTGCTTAGTTGAATATATCCATATCAAACTATACCATATAAAAAGATTGTGGAAGCAACACAATCTACGAAGAAGGTTGTAGTTTCAACAATTACAGGGGATAGAAACTTCTAAAGCCTGAAAGTATACACGTGTTGTGGATCTAGAAAAGAGGGAAAGAACCAAAACCCGTACCCTGGAGTAAAGGGGTCACCCTGAAGAGGCAGAAGAAAGGGAAAGAAAATACCAAAAGTAGTATTTTTAAAAATTCATGTAAGGGAACTCACCTTCCAAACATTAACCTTCTTTTCCTCTTCATCAACTAAACGAGTCATCACCACTCTTTCGAAGTAACCTCAATATACTTTCATTTTATTCTATAGTATTTTTTTTATTTATTATCTTTAAGCTTCAATTTATTATTTTCTTTGTTATCATTACTTTAAATTATATGTATTTGAACTACACGGGGTAACCGAATCACTTAAACAGACAGCTGCCTTCATAAGAAAGTCTGGAATCCTAATCAGGATGAGCCATGTTCACAACAGAAGTAGAAGATGATGTATTTAATATTTACTTTTAAAATCTGGAATTTTTTCAATCCATTTTTGGCAATCGAAACTCACAAATGAGATCTTAATGTTATGCAGAGCCTGTCTTAACATATGGATGTGAATCATGGAGATTAGGACAACAGACAAGAAAATCTCTGTAGAAGTGTGGTTTTGGTAGAGAATACCATTGACAACTGAGAAGAGTAATGAAAACGTTCTGAGAGAGGCCTAAGCAAAAAGAGAGCTAATTTCCAAAATTAGTAATAAACAATCATCATTGTTTCGCCATGAAATGAAAGTGGAACAGCAGAATATATAGTGACAACTGTGAAAATTGAGGGAAAAGAGATAGAGGAAAACAAAGAGAAGATATACTAGACAGCTTAAGAGAATGGCTTGGCAGAAGGTCAACAACAGAAATGATAAATAACTGTCAAGATCGAAAGTTATGGAGAGGCATGATAAATAATGGTGATGAAAGATCTGTGTAATATTGAAAACGGCTGCCATTTTATGTACTAGTATTTTGGAAATTTTATCAAATTAACTAATACTATTAACGTGACAATAAAATCATAGTTAAATAATTACCCAAGTACAATGCAGAATTGAACAATCCTAATTTGAATGTTCGAAGTTAGAACGCTAAATTTAAGAGAATTTCTATCTGTCCAACACTTTTTATATGTTTAAACTGGTCATAGTGAAAAAATGTCACTTGCAGTTGCATTTTGTTGTGCGCCAAAATTATCTCGTACCAAGTATTTGTGTGCATTATTTTTGGTGTGCTTAGTTGAATATATCCATATCAAACTATACCATATAAAAATTGTGGAAGCAACACAATCTACGAAGAAGGTTGTAGTTTCAACAATTACAGGGGATAGAAACTTCTAAAGCCTGAAAGTATACACGTGTTGTGGATCTAGAAAAGAGGGATAGAACCAAAACCCGTACCCTGGAGTAAAGGGGTCACCCTGAAGAGGCAGAAGAAAGGAAAGAAAATACCAAAAGTAGTATTTTTTTAAAATTCATGTAAGGGAACTCACCTTCCAAACATTAACCTTCTTTTCCTCTTCATCAACTAAACGAGTCATCACCACTCTTTCGAAGTAACCTCAATATACTTTCATTTTATTCTATAGTATTTTTTTTTATTTATTATCTTTAAGCTTCAATTTATTATTTTGTCTTTGTTATCATTACTTTAAATTATATGTATTTGAACTACACGGGGTAACCGAATCACTTAAACAGACAGCTGCCTTCATAAGAAAGTCTGGAATCCTAATCAGGATGAGCCATGTTCACAACAGAAGTAGAAGATGATGTATTTAATATTTACTTTTAAAATCTGGAATTTTTTTTTTCAATCCATTTTTGGCAATCGAAACACAAAAAAAGAGATCTTAAATGTTATGTAGAGCCAGTCTTAACATATGAATGTGAATCATGGAGATTAGTACAACAGACAAAAAATCACTGTAGAAGTGTAGTTTATGGTAGAGAATACCATTGACAACTGAGAAGAGTAATGAAAACGTTCTGAGAGAGGCCTAAGCAAAAAGAGAGCTAATTTCCAAAATTAGTAATAAACAATCATCATTGTTTCGCCATGTAATGAGAAGTGGAACAGCAGAATATATTGTGACAACTGTGAAAATTGAGGGACAAAGAGATAGAGGAAAACAAAGAGAAAACATACTAGACAGCTTAAGAGAATGGCTTGGCAGAAGGTCAACAACAGAAATGATAAATAACTGTCAAGATCGAAAGTTATGGAGAGGCATGATAAATAATGGTGATGAAAGATCTGTGTAATATTGAAAACGGCTGCCATTTTATGTACTAGTATTTTGGAAATTTTATCAAATTGACTAATACTATTAACGTGACAATAAAATCATAGTTAAATAATTACCCAAGTATAATGCAGAATTGAACAACCCTAATTTGAATGTTCGAAGTTAGAACGCTAAATTTAAGAGAATTTCTATATGCCCAACACTTTTTATAGTTTTAAACTGGGCATAGTGAAAAAATGTCACTTGCAGTTGCATTTTGTTGTGCGCCAAAATTATCTCGTACCAAGTATTGTGTGCATTATTTTTGGTGTGCTTAGTTTAATATATCCTTATCAAAATATACCATATAAAAAGATTGTGGAAGCAACGCAATCTACGAAGAAGGTTGAGGTTTCAACAATTAAAGGGAAAGAAACTTCTAAAACCTGAAAGTATACACGTGTTGTGGATCTAGAAAAGAGGGAAGAACCAAACCCGCACACTAGAGAAAGGGGTCACCCTGAAGAGGCAGAAGAAAGGGAAAGAAAATACCAAAAGTAGTTTTTTTTTTTTTTTAATTCATATAAGGGAACTCACCTTCCAAACATTAACCTTTCTTTTCCTCTCCATCAACTAAATGAGACATCACCAATCTTCTCGAAGTATCCTCAATATACTTTCATTTTATTCTATAGTATTTGCGTTTTTATTTATTATCTTTAAGCTTCAATTTATTATTTTGGCTGTGTAATTTCAATTAGATGTATTTGATAATTACGTTTAAAATCTGGAATTTTTTTCAATCCATTTTTGGCAATCGAAACAAAAAAAAGAGATCTTAAATGTTATGTAGAGCCAGTCTTAACATATGGATGTGAATCATGGAGATTAGTACAACAGACAAGAAAATCACTGTAGAAGTGTGGTTTATGGTAGAGAATACCATTGACAACTGAGAAGAGTAATGAAAACGTTCTGAGAGAGGCCTAAGCAAAAAGAGAGCTAATTTCCAAAATTAGTAATAAACAATCATCATTGTTTCGCCATGTAATGAGAAGTGGAACAGCAGAATATATTGTGACAACTGTGAAAATTGAGGGACAAAGAGATAGAGGAAAACAAAGAGAAAACATACTAGACAGCTTAAGAGAATGGCTTGGCAGAAGGTCAACAACATAAATGATAAATAACTGTCAAGATCGAAAGTTATGGAGAGGCATGATAAATAATGGTGATGAAAGATCTGTGTAATATTGAAAACGTCTGCCATTTTATGTACTAGTATTTTGGAAATTTTATCAAATTGACTAATACTATTAACGTGACAATAAAATCATAGTTAAATAATTACCCAAGTATAATGCAGAATTGAACAACCCTAATTTGAATGTTCGAAGTTAGAACGCTAAATTTAAGAGAATTTCTATATGCCCAACACTTTTTATAGTTTTAAACTGGGCATAGTGAAAAAATGTCACTTGCAGTTGCATTTTGTTGTGCGCCAAAATTATCTCGTACCAAGTATTTGTGTGCATTATTTTTGGTGTGCTTAGTTTAATATATCCTTATCAAAATATACCATATAAAAAGATTGTGGAAGCAACGCAATCTACGAAGAAGGTTGAGGTTTCAACAATTAAAGGGGAAAGAAACTTCTAAAACCTGAAAGTATACACGTGTTGTGGATCTAGAAAAGAGGGAAAGAACCAAAACCCGCACACTAGAGAAAGGAGTCACCCTGAAGAGGCAGAAGAAAGGGAAAGAAATACCAAAAGTAGTTTTTTTTTTTAAATTCATATAAGGGAACTCACCTTCCAAACATTAACCTTTCTTTTCTCTCCATCAACTAAATGAGACATCACCAATCTTCTCGAAGTATCCTCAATATACTTTCATTTTATTCTATAGTATTTGCGTTTTTATTTATTATCTTTAAGCTTCAATTTATTATTTTGGCTGTGTAATTTCAATTAGATGTATTTGATAATTACGTTTAAAATCTGGAATTTTTTTCAATCCATTTTTCGCAATCGAAACACAAACAATAGATCTTAAATGTTATGTATAGCCAGTCTTAACATATGGATGTGAATCATGGAGATTAGGACAACAGACAAGAAAATCGCTGTAGAAGTGTGGTTTTATAGTAGAGAATACCATGGACAACTAAGAAGAGTAATGAAAACGTTCTGAGAGAGGCCAAAACAAAAAGAGAGCTAATTTCCAAAATTAGGAATAAACAATCATCATTGTTTCGCCATGTAATGAGAAGTGGAACAGCAGAATATATTGTGACAACTGAAAATTGAGGGACAAAGAGATAGAGGAAAACAAAGAGAAAACATACTAGACAGCATAAGAGAATGGCTTGGCAGAAGGTCAACAACATAAATAATAAATAACTGTCAAGATCGAAAGTTTTTAGAGGCACGATCACCTACTCCAGCAGGAATGCCTAACCTAATGATGGTGAAAGATCTTTGTAGTAATTTTTACGGCTGCCATTTTATGTACTAGTATTTTGGAAATTTTATCAAATTCTATAACATGACAATAAAATCATAGTTAAATAATTACCCAAGTATAATGCAAAAAACCGTCGTCAAGGACGTGTAATTCATTTAATTCGTGGCAGCTCTCAGTGTATCCGCGTGCTGTAGAGATATTTACCGGAGTTGGACAGTTTATAACGTGGAAACGGGTTCTGGACCGTGCTGCTGAGTAAGTGCACGTGAGTCTGGACCATCCAAAGCATCACTGTTCAGCGACGTTCATCAGGACGACATGCAGCATAAAACGACATCATCGAAAAAGAAAAACACGACGGGGCAAGAGAGGTGGCATTAAACTGTCAAAGTGTGAGAGGCTAGGCCTAAAGTTGTGGGTCCATTAAACATCGACGGTCCATTCTTGATAGGCAGAATAGTCTACGAAGACAGTGGTGCATAAGTCGTGACCACGAGTAGCATGACAATGGAGGCGATGGCAGTGACCAAGGCATTCAAATGGTTGGAGTCACAAGACTACACCCACGCATGTATACTGAGTGATTCGATGAGCATGATAAAAAAGTGGAGGCGGGCTCTGTACGCTTGCAATGGGTAGAGTCGTTGCAGAAATCCAAAATACTTAAGGTCACCTTTGTCTATGTTCCTGTACATGCGGGAGAACGGGTAAATGAAAGAGCGGACAGGTTTGCTAGCTGCGCTGTCCTTGAGGACGGGCAACCAATGGATCGGGCGGACATCATCAATGACCTCTCAAAGAGATGCATGCTTTTTTTGGGTAAGAGGATATTTTACTTCTCTTCATTACTGTGGTCCAGTAAAATGTTGTAGATCTGTTTTGCTTTAGCTGCAGTCCAAGTTCTTAATTATTTCATTGGACATTCCTTTACTTTTTCAATTTATAATTTGGATATTGCCAGCTTCTATTTGTGTAATGGGTATTTCCATAATTTCATGTGCGGTCTCTTGTCTTGCATTTTGTTGTTTTAAACGGGTCTCTTGTCGTTTCTCTAGGCTAATTTCAATATTATTGTCATTTGCAGAGTAGTCTGCAAAGTGATTTCCTGCAACTGTTAGTATGTTTCCATCCTTCTTCAGCTGTAATTTTGGTGTTCCTTTCTGTACCCTCATCATTCAGCTGTTTGAGGACTTTCGTTTCCAAGTCCACATCTCTCGATCGCTGCAGAAAGTGCATTCAGTATCTGAATAATTTCGGTTTTCCATTGCACTCCTGTGCGTTGAAATCTCTCTCTCTGCGAGATTCAATCAGTTCCAGTCTCTCACATGAAGACAGCTGTCTGTTTAAGTGAATTGATCGACTCCACAGACAGAACATCATAACTGGAACTGGTTAGATCCACCTGTTAAAAACGGTGCACTGTGTTCTGCGCCAGTGGCCCAATTCATGTGTCAATTTCATGTGAGTTTTGAGTCCGAATCAGATAGTACAGTCTGGCCACGTGGGTGGGTGCATTCATGATGATGTAAAATAAGAGAGAGACGGCATCCTAGCCACGCGAACCTGTGCGCTAGCTCATACTGAGATCCACCTAAGATCGTTGATCGGTTTTAGCTAGGGTTGCCAGAACCTTCGAAGCAGAAAGCGGGACAAATGGTACTTTTTTAGACGCGAAAGCGGGACACATCATGTAAAGCATAATCGCCATAGTTTTCTTGGAAAAAAACACTTTCTCTTCGGCATTTCCAAATAAAATAAATCCAAAAAAGAATTCACAAAATTAGAATGCTCAATTAAAAATGAACAAATTTAATATTTCACAACCACCGGTAACAACAGACTGGATTCCTGGAAGCAACCTCCAGCCTCCAACACATAAAGAAAGAATGAAGCCAAAATTTCTTCTTGCTGCTGGTGAGGATGGCCCGATGTTGTTAAATGAATTATTAGCGCCTACAGAAATACGACAAGGACAAAGCATGCAGATTGTCACGTAGGCACAGATCACGTGAGCGGTGAGCGGTGAGATGGGTAGAGTAAGGCTCGGCTAAGAGTCGCCTAGAGTAAGACGAAGCCGAAGACGTCATCTTTTGTAAATTTTTAAATAATACCGCCTTCCGCACTAACAATTTTGTGCTGGATATTCTCAAATGAGTATTTATGAGTTGTATCTACAAACTTTATTATTAAACAGCGATAGCGCAGGACTCTACAAATAGACGTTTCGGACTAAGAAGCTTCATTTTGTAACAAAACTCAAACCAATAATAAATAATTTAAGAAAATATTAAAATTTGTAGGTGAAAAATTTGGCTGGATTAAAAAGCGGGACAAATTGCTGTCCCCCAGACCCTTAGGCGGGACAATTAATTTTTGATGAAAAAGTGGGACAATCCGGAAAAAGCGGACGGATGGCAACCCTAGTTTTAGCTCAAAAACTTCCAGCATCGGCAGGCCACTGAGCTTCTTCCACCGTGACTTGTGTATGATGGACAGAACGATCGTGAAGAGCAACGCGATCAGTGGTAGTAGCAACGTTATGTGCAAGAACATCAGCCTTGCAAGCATTTCTCAACACGTATCTCGTTTGGCGTTACCTTAGCAGCAACAGCAGTGGCATATACAGCAACAACGATGATAACAAGATTAGAATGCACATGACGACCACGATACTGGCGCGTCGCCTTGTGAACATAATCGATATGGGGGTTCTCCATATAGTTCCAACATCTTGGAAACGGAAGTCCCTTGATCGAATCTACCTCTTGTCCTTTGTAGTCTAGTTCACTAACCATTGATCTCCCAAAGGTGCTGATTCAGGCTGAAAATTTTAATGCATATCAAGACTCCAAAATCTTGCAATGCGACGGCATTAGAGAAGCAGTTTTATCCACCAAGACGAGCGAATTTGTCAACATACCAATTGCCGATAACAAAATCCCAAAAGATAGGAATCAAGATTGTCAATACTGACAGAAATGAAAGTACAATAAAGAGTAACAGAATAGTATACAGCGCTTGGTGTCACTATGAATCAGATAGACAGAGATAGAATAGATGAAGGCCAGAAAACGAACAAATATTATGAAGAAATTGGCAGGAACGGACTGGGGGGCAGACAGCAATATTTTGAAAAGACTATACGTTGGAAGAGTCAGACCAGTTCTAGAATATGGAGTCACAGCCTATGGCTTCCAAATCACAGCAAAATTCCAGAATACAGAACCAAGCTGCGTTGGCCAAATCAACAACTTAAACATAAAAGTATCATCAACAGGTGCTATCAGGACTCTAGAAACAGTACAGGTTTACAACCCTTAGATGACAGACGGTCACTAAAGTATTGCAACAAGCGGAAAAAATATAGAAGTCTCCTTTAGCCACCCATGCACCAAAGGATATCTGGTTCCGGAATTGTACGACTAAAGAGGAACAACTTCGCTGAAATTGCCAATGAACTAACTACTGGAGACCCAGTTCTTTCCCAAACAATATCGAACTGTTATATTTCCTTAAGTTCTTGTATTTTATGTTTCCCATAAAATATCAAATATAGACATAGATGGACCCAAGGATTTCGATATTGTTTGGGAAAGTACTGGGTCTCCAGTAGTTAGTTCACTAAATTGCAGCGAAGTTGCTCCTCTTTAGTCGTACAATTCCGGAACCAGTTATTCCTTGGTGTATGTAGTGGGCTAAGGAGCCTTCTATATTTCTCCGCTTATTACTTTAGTGACCCGTCTATCATCTAAGGGTTGTAAACCTGCTACTGTTTCTAGAGTCTTGATAGGTGTGAAAGCTGGAAAACAAGAGATATAAAAACAAAGTTGAACGCATTCGAAAATAATTGTCTAAGGAAAATACTTAGTATAACGTGGAACAATTCAAAACAAACGAGGAAATTAGAGAAATCACCAATCAACCAGAATAATGATGAATAATGATGAATAATGAATGAATAATAACAGGGGGTTGTCGTGCTCAGCAACTGAACTCTTAAATCAACAGTAACCTCTTTAATGAACTTGAATGGACGACTATAAACACACTTGAGGTAAATATTCTCAAAAGTCCACAACATCTTCACTATCACAATGACAATGGTATCTCACACATTGGCTGCTAAACCTTGCGGCACTTCCTGTGTTATCTACGACACTTGCAGAGTTATACTGCAGCACACACTCAAAGCCCCTCTAAGTAATAACTTGTTTTAAGAGCACTAGCACCCACTAGCAGCCATATTGCTAGTCACGAGAGACAAATAATAATAAATTAATATTGTTATAGAGGAAACTCCGAGGCGAAATCCAGTCTAAACCACTGGAAACTACTATTCGTGCTGTTTCGTCTTTAATGTTTGCCTTTGATTGTCCCCAATCTTCCTGCAAGGCAGCAGATGATTTTTTCTGTAGGGGGGATTCTGCTCTTAGTTGGTCGGCCCTCCCAGGTTTACGGGCACCATCTGCCCGAGTCACTAGAGGTGACTAACACAGACATGCAAACACATATGAGATGTGACAGACATGCACACAGCGATACGAGGCATTACACACTGACACACATCAATATATGATACATGCACATAAAGATATGAGATATGTCTGACATGGACATGCACACAAAAAAATATGACACATGCCTAACACAGACATGCACACAGCGATACGAGGCATGACTAACACTGACACACATCAATATATATGACACATGACTAACATGCACATAAAGATATGAGATGTTACTAAAATAGCCATGCACTCACAAGTATATGAAATGTGACATAACCAGACATGCACACACAAATGATATGAGATATGAGTAACATAATCATGCACACAAAGATATGAGATATTACTAACCAAACATGCACACACAAAGATGTGACACATGATTAACGCAGACACACCAAGATATGAGCCATGGGTAGCACACACACACTAGCCATGGCTAGCACAGAAACACATCAAGATATGAGCCATGGCTACAGAAACACATTAAGTAACCATATGCTTGGTTTGTTGTAGTCAGCAGACTCTTCTTAACGTGGGAATCATCGACATACGAGACGCAGGCCCGATTAACTGTCACATGTTTCGTTCAAACAGTTGTCCGGAGATTTGAGAGTGCAGTCTGACCCGTAGAACGTTCCCTTGCATGTGCAGTTCCCGTTGACTGTTCACAGGTGTCGTTGAAACAGTTGTCCAGACATTTGAGAGTGCAGTCTGACCGTTGCACGTTTGTACTTTCCGGGACACATGTCACAGCCATCAGAACACGTCTGTTTGCACTGTAGCCTAAAATTACCATCGGGACAAGTGTCATTACGGGTGTAGCCAGGATGCTTACATTGTAGGCATTTTCAGGATTTTCATCACATAAAGAACAAGACCCGGAGTAGTCGTGTCCATAGATCCCATGTGAACAGTTGCCGTGACACATACCGATGATGACGTTGCAGCCTCTGCAACACCCATTACACACTGCACAAAAACGACCAAGAATGCCCATCCAGACAATAGGTGTCTGCAAATGTTTTTGCACCTCCATACGTCAGTGCACTGACGGTGGTCGGTGAGAACTCAATCTTCATGATTGCCATTGTCGCTTGTGTGGTGACTACAATAGTGTTCAAAGAAATATTTGGGTATGATTTGGGAACCACATTTCGACCCCCGCCAATGTAGATGGAGCAGATATTTGCAACAAACTCTCTCGCCCCTTCAATCCGTATTTGTTGACCAGCCCCAGAGCAAAAGACATCAATCTCATACGAACTAACTAACCTTGATTCATTGTTACATGAGGCAGAACTATTTATTTTTACCGTGAAACTGTCCAGATCTGTTAATTCATTCCTAAACCAGGAGAACGGCAAAGATTGATTGAGAGTTGCTTCAACTGATGTATAATCTGCGTCGCGGATTACATGTGGTGTCGTTGTTATCAAACAGGATAGTAGGTTCTGATTTTTGGGCGTATTTGTAAACGAGATCCAAGTACTGACACTGGGGTCCGAAATATTCGTGCTGACAACTGTCATTGGCCAACCATGGCTTGAACGCGTCCATCTTGCGTCATCGTTCCCCAAAGTTGTTATGAAAAATTCTATTTATCATTTGTTATTTAGCTGGCATAGAAATGTTTGGATGTCTTAGCAATGGTGAAAGCTGCTATGTGACAGTATTTGCTTTTGTATTCTCATGTCAATTTCTCTATCTAGTTTTCCATCTTCTGTGAACATATATTTTATGAGCCTACATAATTGAATTCCTCTTCTTGTTTTATTTCTTTATCTTTGATCTTAATGTTTAATGGGTGTCTTAATTTGCTTATTCTTATAGCCTCTGTTTTTGCTGTGTTAATTTTCATACTGTAGTTTGTGCAGCTTTTATCTAGTGCTATTGTAGCAGGTTTTTCATCCTCATATATTAGGTATTGGTCATCTGCGAAGAGTAGCTCGTTGATGTTGACGTTTTCTACCTCTATGTTATTATTTGATTTTTCCTATTGTTGTTGTTTCCTGATTTATTTTGTCCATATATATGAAAGGAATGGTGAGAGGGCGCAACCTACATCCATTCTGACAGACCTTCCGATGTTCTAACGGAACGCTAAGAACAATAGGAAAAATAACGTTCACAGAGATGAAATGTGTTAGACGAATGACAGGAAACAGTCTGAGAGATAAGATCAGAAATGAAGAACTGAGATAAAAGCTAGGAATAGCCTCCGTCATAGAATATATAAGGAAACGGTTTGACCACGTGAGGTAGAAAGAACAAAACACAATACCGTTAACGAACCTTCAACAAACGTGAGAACACCAAGGGGTCGACGACGAAAAAGATGGGTCGATTAGAAGAACTAGGAAAGATACAGCAGTAGAAGAGAACAGAAACTGCAAACTCCCCTCGACGCTGAAAGGCAGATGAGGAAGATGTAGAGGAAAGATATTTACGTTTAAAATCTGTATTTTTGCATTCCATTTTTGACAATAGAAACAGGGAGTTAGAGGAAAACAAAGAGAAAACATACAGCTCAAGAGAATGGCTTGACAGAAGGTCAACAGAAGATAAATAACTGTCGAGATCGAAAGTTATTGGGAGACACGATGAAGGAGTGCTACTTTTTTTATCTTGCCACAACCCAACTTCACCATACCTCCCAATGCCTCCAAACTACTCCTCCGATTAACAAATCTTTCTTGACAGAGCAATTTCCTGGATCCCCTACTTGAGTTTGCGAAATCTTCTGGTTTCCTTTCATTCTCTCTTTTCAGCATGCAACACCAACGTGGACCACCTCAAACTTGGACGTCCTTCGTTGTCCGAACTATGCTATGCCGAATCTCAACTATGATTCCTCGCAGACGATGTATTGTTTATTTATTTAAGTCTTTTGTCCCTCTTTCTAATGTTTCATCTCCACGATGCGTATAATTTCGCCTTATCTTTCTTGCATATTATGCCGCGACCCTCCGTATACCTCTTCTTGACCGTTAACTCAAGGCATTCTTCCACAACTACGGTGAAACCTATGTGACAAAAGAACCCTTAACCAAACAAACTATATTAAAATCATCAACTCACAATATCGTTATATTAATTCTGGCTTCTCTTGTTCCTGATTCATTCCGGTTCTGTTAATATCGTCTAGTTCCATACCGATTATTCTATATCTCTAGCTAACCAGTTGTACTTTAATCTCCAAGTCTACCTTCTTTAATGCTTCCACTGCTCCATTATGTTCTCTCTGCTCCATATGTTTCCGTCTGCTCATCTCCGCTGCCATCGAGAATAATCCTATCTTTTTCAATGTTTCCACTGCCCCATATAAATATTCTCTCTGCTCCATATGTTTCCGTCTGCTCATCTCAGCTGCCAATCTCTCTCTCTCTCCTCTGTCTGCGATCAGGACTCAATCAGAGTAAGATTCCAGACTCTCACATGAAGTCAGCTGTCAGGTTAGTGTGGTGATCGCCCCCAGACAGAACAACAAATTAGAATCTGCCAATCCACTCTGATTGAACACCCATTAAATGTTGCACTGTGTTCTGCTCCAGTGGCCCAGTGCATCCAATTTCAGCCAGCATTTTATTCAGGTTTGCTTTCCTTAGCCTTTGATTGTCCCCAATCCTTCCTGCAAGGCAACAGATTGTCTTTTCTGTAGGGGATTCTGCCCTTAGATGGTCGGCCCTCCCAGGTTTACGAGCACCATCTGCCCAGTCACTAGAGGTGACTAACACAGACATGCAAACACATATGAGATGTTACAGACATGCACACAGCGATACGAGGCATTACACACTGAC